>WEDG01006401.1:0-41213 GCA_017591395.1 Schistocephalus solidus
CTATCTGTAAATAGGGTTTTCAAAGGCTCTGCCTTTTTCACTTATATATACTGAATTATACTAAAAAAACCAAATTTCAGCCCTTACCCCTGTTAGTCGTACATGCAACTTACGTAATTCTTCCCTATCCGACATCCTAAGTATCGCCCTTATTAATGCGGGATCGATTGTAAATAAAATACCACAACATGGGACATTCGTCGAAGCCTGTAATTTCGATATAGTTTGTTTGATGGAAACATGGTCAGTAAAGATAGCCGGTGTTCCTTACCTCCCTACCGCTGACATCGCCCCTCATTACCGCTATCGTACCGTCTCGCAGGTCCCTGACCGTCAGCATCTCCATGACCCTCACTCGCATTTACCAACAGCGCTGCACACACCTCCGGTATCTAAATGATCAATCGTGATAACCTCATACTCCAAACAGATCGATTGTATAGGTCCCCAGTAATCGCTTGTATCTTTATACTTCTCTTTTATTTTCTAAAACTTTTAACTTTTAACATCGATCCCTTACGTTATAAACTAATTCTGTCCTTCTATCTATACATTTGTGCCTGATGAAGTGCTTAACAATTCTTCCGCTGTTATGTGGCTGAAGCTGCTCCTGGTGATAAACTTCACAGTGTGTGCTATACTTGACCACTTTGGACGCTACAGTATGCATAGAACGATTGAAAATGGTCTTAAACATCTAAGCGAATGGAGTATTCAATGGCAAATGCCATTCTCGCCAAGTTAATGTCATCGATTAATGTTTTGTCCACAAAAACGTCCTCCCTTAGTTTTCAACTGTCAGGAAATAAGCGAGACAACATCAATAAAAGACTAAGGTCTTAGCTCATCCAAAACTCTTGAATTATCTCCCCAAGTTAAAAAAATGTCACCAAAAGCCACTAGATTCATTTGTAAAAATGTCTCCTCACCTGTCCCTCAAGACATGACTATATAAAATGTACGTTGTACCTCTCCTGGATTACTGCTCACTTTTCTTTGGCATAATGCCTTCAGAGAGCCGAAAGAAATTATAAACCATTCAGAGATGCCTTACCAGCTCCTTATCGAAATGTGATGGCATCCTAGGCTCATAAATGGAACTATACAATAAATATGGTCTTCAACCCGTCTGGATCAGAAGACTTCAAAATGGTCTCACTTTTCTATTCAAAATCACACACGACCAATATATTCTCAGAATGAATATACTAACATATCAAAACGGCCCGAGACACTAGAAATAAGGAAAATATTATAAAAATTCATAAATTCAAAACGGCCCCACGATGCAACTTCTATTCTATAAGATACGCGTCAATATGGAATGCCCTGCCAAGTTGAATCAGAAATAGTCGAACTGTACTAGAATTTAAAAATAAAAATCAAACGCTATCTATTAAATAATACCACACATCTATTTTTGAATAAGTAAATAAATAAATAAAATAAATAAGATAGGACATTTCTCTAGTCTGTTCAGTAACATAGAATTCGGGCCAAAATTGCTCTGAAAACGCGAATTTTGGGAATCAACATTCATGAATGTGTATTTTGAGTGCATTTTACGCGACGGCGGATCCCTCTCAATGCCTGTCGGCGGAAGCTTCTTCAATTCTGAGTCCTAACGAGGAGCTGCCGTATATAATTCAGTATGCATAAGGGTGATAGGCAGAGCTTTTGAAAACCCTATTTACAGATAGACATTGGAAGGCCCAGAGAGCCCCGTCATTTCAAACTTAGCATCGCGGTAAAAATAAATACAAAGTGGATAATTGCTGCACTATGTGAGCAGCCATATTAACAGCAGAAATGAACAATATGGCAGGCATATCCGATTCAGAACGACTTGCCATTTTTAAAACAATAGTCAACAATCATTAAAATAAACGGTGAACTTGAAAAGAAGCAGTGAAAAACGCCTCGATAATTATTAACGTCCGAACGAGATCTCGGCTTGAAGACAGGAAGAATAATAGATGTCTTCCATGAGTCAGGAAAGAATCCGTTTAAAAGATAAACTGAGAATACATGGCTAAGCAATCGGAAAGCTCGGCACTCTCTTAATAACTGAGTTTGGAATACCGTCAGTCCCCGAAGAGTGCGAGTTTTTCAGACGCATTATTTGCTTACGAATTAGTTCTATGGAGAAATCAATGGTACTGCATAACATTAAATGAGGATGCCTGAAACGTCGGAACCGGTTCAGATTCCATCGTAAGATGATTTGCAAAGAATGCACTAAGACAATTCTGCCTTTGTCAGAGTCTTCGAGAACGAATTTCTTAGTTTCATTAAGTAATGGAGGTATTTCATAAACCTCGTTTAGAGCAGGATCGACGACGGAACAGTTGAGCAACAGATTTTTGCAGAGTTTGGCTCGCTGAGTGCGCATGATTCCCTCTGTCTGTCCGTGCAAACCCGAATCTTAGAGGCTCATTCAAAAAAATCTCTGCAATCCTTAGATGAACAGATAACGAACTAGTGTATTGATCTTTTGGTAGCTTTCCCTCAATTTCTTTAGTCTTGGCAAAAAAGTGAGGGATTGAAGTGTGAGGACATGACACTCGAGTTGGCACAAATTCCAGGATGTTATTTGCGGCAGGCATATAAGTCGAAAGACGTCATCCTTCATGGAGGAGAGTTGCTGCCAACGGCCTGCCTTTTCGATGAGACAATGTGGTAGCAACAGTGAATTAATGTATGGTCACTTTGGAAGAGGCCCCTGCTTTAAAATCGAGGGAGCAAATGTCATTTGTGAGAAATCAGATTCTAAAAATATGCTTGTCTCTCGTTGAAGAACGGACAAGCTGTGACCAGATAAGAAATTAATGGTATCTAGGAAAAGCCTGAAATATGGGTGGACAAAAAGTTTGAAAATCCAGTCGAAATTTCTGGAAAATTGAAAGAAAATCCCCGAGCGATGATTTTAATGTTAAAATTGGACTCCGAACCCAATTTAAAATTTCAAAAGTTCACATCATCACATGGAATTAGGCGGTTGTAAAATGCATCCGAGAATAGCTTTGCCAGTGACAGGGACGAGGATGAGATCGAAGCGTAATTACCAGAAAATGACGTGACATCTAGATCAAACGGGAAGCGCTTAAATGAAGCTTTAATATAGAGAGCAACCACCACCATCGCTTACTAGTGCGGTCTTGACGGTAGAGATCATAGCGGTCTATGACAAGCAAAGGAGTCTGAAATTAAGGGATGGGTCAGAATTCAATTACATAAAATATCAGGCATTAACTCGAGCAATGGCTCTAAGTTGGGCCATCTTATTTATAACAGATCTAGCATTAAGCAAATATGACATCTAGGGTGAGTTCGAGTATCAAACTATAGCTTTTCGTTTATTAATTTAAAAAATTTGGAGGTGGGTAATTGATTGGAAATGTTATTGTGGTTTGGAGGGTAATTGCCATCTGCGCCATAACGTTGGTATATGAGAACGTCATTAACAAAAGGCTGAGAGGATATCTGAAAGAGTGTAGGAATAAAACTTTCCCGGTATCGAACCACCATATGGGTTACGACCGGGATATGCCTGGTTTGTATGTTAAAACGGAAATGACAGGAAGTTAAGATGGAATACAGGGCCATGATGGGGATGGGCAAGCAGCTATAGTATATGCTGGAAAGTCAGGTCTTGTATATCGGTTTTCCATGCTAGGGTTATTTTGCCTGTTGGAAGAGGTTGCTTAGTTTTGGAAGGGCGATATGCGATTACTGGACCTCGCTCTTTGGTCCATCGTGTTAGATGTACGTCATTCGGAAAAACCTGCCGTAGGTTATATCAGTGAGGGTATAAGATGACCCGTAGGGTTATGGGATGGAAACTAGCTTTGTGGAGGGTTAAATAAAGTTAAATTTTAGATGATTGCGGATTTTGTATTTGAAGAAAGGTTATTTATGCGATTTGGCTCAGAAATTTCCCGGAAGAATGCCTGGAATTGCGTTTAAGAGGGAAAAGCTGGCATTCTTATGTGCTTTTAGGCAGGTTAGGCGGTATAAATGCTTTTAGGCGTAGGTCACCCGAGACATGCGGGCATGCGAACAGCTTTTACCATTACTGTTATTCGGCGCGAGGGAGACAAGTAGAAGGTTGAGTGGAGGGCTGACCGAACTAGACATATGAAGATAGATGCAGCGGTTTGAATTGGCTTTTGGTGGAAAATACGACCAGGCTATGAATCTCAGCCGATTGAAAGAAATTGATGATAAGAAGGACCCATGGCTTCGCTCGCATTGGTGTAGGAATCTCGGCAAAGGAAACATTTTGTCATTTCAAATGTAGCGAAAGTGCGACCTCGTTGAGCAAAGATTGAGTCAACCTCAACTGTTGACAACAATTTAACTGTTCCATTTCAGGTTTTATCCCTACAGATAAACAACTTATTTTTTTCAAAATATTGAGCTGGAAAGTGCTCATGTTGAGAAAAATAAGGTCAACTTCAACGCTGCAGAAGTGCTTGACCAGAACTGGCGGGTTTCGCTACGGAAGACAACCTTATTTCAGCGACTTTAAAGCAAGTCGGCATGAGTAAAGGAAATGAAAATTCCAGGGGATTTTACTCTTGGGTATGTTTTTAAATAAGGGTGGAAACTTTTGTGTCGGTCAATTGACTCGGTACTGACCATGTTTATGTGGCTCTAGTTTCAAGCATTGTTGAGAAGTGGTGAAGACATTTTTCAAAAATGGTACCAAGGATCGTGAAGAGAACCATATTTAACTCAAACCAATAAACACAATAAACTTATGGAACTTGAGTTTTGCATGTTCTAATTGCCACAAAATTACCAGAGAGTCAGTTAGGATATTCAACAATAAGAATATGAAAATATAAGTACTCAGCCTTTGGTTTGAGTCCCTTCCGCGATTGAGAGCAGATGCAGGGATCACACAGCCGGCGTGAGTTTCAGAAAGCAGCAAAGAACGAGGGTTCAAGTTGCAATTTACAAACTCAGAGGAATATGGCCGCCACAAATAATATGGAGCAGTAAAAAGAGCTTTTTTAAACTAACAATTAATAGACAATTCACTGCTAGGGGCAATAAATATGGTAAAAATAATTCGTTTATTTATCTTTAAAAATTGGTCCACGCGAGAATTGCGACCTCGTTGAGCAAAGATTGAGTCAACCTCAACTGTTGAAACTAATTTAACTAGTATAGGAGGATTCTTGCTACGCGAAGTGAGGCGTTTTGCTTCCACTATTTTGTAGTTGAAACCACCCGAGTACAAACCGTCCATAGCAACGTCAACTGGGCGTCTGTGTATGGGAGCATTTTGTAGGAGAAAATTGTGATTACGTTTCTGTCTATCAAAATCCTCGTTGGCGACCAAGTGAACAAGCGAATCGAGACGTCTGCAATCCTGAGAGGGGCCATCAGATATGTTACCATCGAACAGGTTGCCGAGTATAGACAAAATGGATCCAAACTTCATAATGAAGTCATTGCGGTTCTGTAAATCGGACAGATCTAGCTGTCTAGCTTTAACTATGGGTTGTACATTTGAGTCAATGTTGAAACTGCTAGGTGTATTCAATCATCGTTTTCGTCCCGAGGCATGTAGTTTACGATGAATTGAGCTTTTTGGTTTCATCTTTCGTTGAAAATAAGAGTAAGATCTACGCAGAATACGCAGGGTAAAATAAATTTATGAAATTTCGACCTAAATTCTATCTTAGTGATTTATAATTCTACGTTTTCTACGAGGATTTATAGGGATAGCAAGTTTTAGTTTTCTAAAGACTAGAAAGCCAATAAAGATAGCAGGAAACACATAAATCCGTTAAAAGTTGTGAACGAGAAATGAGGCTATGTCAGGGTGAATAATATAACACTGAATAGTTAAACCTATTTTTAAAGACAACGACCACAGGTGATTGTATACGATTAAGGGCTAGAAATGCAAGACGTTTATCTACAGTAAAGCCAATAACGACAATATAAACGAGAAAATACGTTCAAAATTTTAGATTTAACTTAGCTTTCGAAAATCTACCTGCGCACCTTGACCGTGGACTTGTGGATGCTCACATAGTTCAGCAATTATCCACTTTGTATTTAGTTAAACAATGATGCTAAGTTTGTAATGATGGGCCCCTCTGGGCTTTTAATATACAATTTATTTATTTAATATTATTTATTATAGGCAATACAGAGGGGATATGATCTTGGTCTTAACACTGGTCAGAGGAGTTGATTGTGTTCTTAAGATGGCCGAAATTTTTGAATTGGCAAACATGACAAGTCTCCGAGGTCACCAATACAAACTTTAAAAGAAAACACGCCAAACTTGAAGTACGGGCCAACTTCTTTTCCCAACGGGTGATAAAAGAATGGAACAAACTACCAACTTCAGTTGTTCAGGCTGAAAGCGTTTAAATGTTTAAAAGAAGACTTGATGCATTTTTGCTTGATGGATATATAATTAGTCGACAGCAACGACCGATACACTAAAACTGCTATCGCCATGTAAAATTTGCCTATTTTACTAACGTCTATCTGTTAAAAGGGTTTTCAAAGGCTCTTCCTATCTCCCTTATTTAAACTGAATTATATTAAATACTGAATTATAGTCACATTCTCAACTCCTCCCAACATGGCTTTTTACCGGACCGCTCTTGGGAAACCTGCCACATGTCTTTTTCTTAAATCAAATAACCTCCATTAGTAATGAGCATCTATTTATAATATTTATTTATTTTGATCTTTGCAAGGCATTCGATAAAGTGCCTCATAGACGACTTCTAGCTAAACTAGAAGCTATAGGATGTCATAGTCCCCTTACTGACTTTATTAGATCATAACTATATGATAAAAAACAAAAGGTTTTAATAAATAAATGAATAAATTCTATATTTAAGGCGCAAAGAGCCCCGTCATTTCAAACTTTGTATCGCGGTTTAAATAACCACAGAGTGGATAATTGCTGCACTATGTGAGCTGCCATATTAACCGCAGAAATGAACAATATGGTAGGCATATGCGATTCAGAAAGATTTTCCATTTTTAAAACAATAGTCAACAAACTTTGACATATACGGTGAACTAGAAAAGAAGCAGTGAAAATACTCCTACGGTTAAATCGGAGGCGGAGTTCAACGAGCCGCCAATTTAAAAATAATAATGAGAAAAAAACTCTCTCACAAAAATATTAATAGCTAGATGCAATTGGATAGTATTGTGATGTTGCTGACAACGTATGAGGGTTTAAAACGCTCCATGTCGTGTGAGAGATAATATAGCAGTCAGAGCTACTATTTATAACCACCAGTGGAGGTGAGAGAGGAAGAAATCATCGTGGACAACAGGGTCAAAACGAAAAGGGGACATTAGAGGTCATGATATCATCATCGCGATGCGACCTTGCGGACTGCATAGTCCACCAACAAAGAGGCGAAACCAGCAGAACCCGCCTTGCTCATCAACTGAACCTGAAGACAATCGTCGAGGTTCCAAAATCGGAGGAAAGTATCAAGGTTGTCAAGAGTTGGCGATGCGAGTTTAAAAAGGGGGGACGAAAAAGTGAATGCAAAGATTGACTCTGCAGAGGATGATGGAAATATAAATAGAGTCCAATATAATATTAAGGGAGCTGCCTCAAATACCAGGAGGACCCTTTTCATAATCCAAAAGTTGCGAGTTTGGGAAGGAAACAGACAGTAAGGACTTTATATCTTCCAAAGTTAAATGTTTGCGTAATTTGGTTTTGAAAATAGCTAATGTAGATGACAACCTAATTTGCAGTGGAAGATTATTCCAAATAAAATCATATTTGGTGGCAAAAAACTGAGACTGGTTAGTTGTGGAGTTAAGGGGTGGTGAAATGATCATGGAGGAATTACGAGTGGCAAAGGGTCGATCTACTGGAGCGAGAGTGTTAAATCGTGGGAAATTTCGGCTAGAGTAAACGCGAAACAGGAAGCAAAGACCGGCTTCGAGTCTTCTAACCCAACGAAATTTAATGTTTTCTAAATGGTATCTATTTGTATAAGAGATACTGGATCCAGGAAGAGAAAATAATCTTCGAGTAAAAACCCTCTGAACTTTTTCCATCTTACTGCGGTCAGAGGCGTTCATCAGCCCAAAAAGGGGAGAGCAGTATTCTAGGATAAGAAGAATGAACATGCGGTATATGTTTAACTTTATTTCCGGAAGGAAGTAATTATGGGATTTAAAACCACATATCTCAGCAGCCTTTGCAGAAATTCGATCTGCATGAGGCGATAATGCTAGCTTATTCGTGTAACTTAGACCTAAGTCCTTTATGGTTGATCGTTCTAAAAGTGTACTATTTTGAAATACTAGGGGTCCAGGCAGCTTGGCGGGGCAAAAACACATGAAACTACGCTTGGATGAAGAAAACTCCATCTGCCAAGTACAGCTCCAACATGAGAGCATAAGTAGATCAGTGTTGATTTTATCAACGCAACTATTAGCAGTGTCTTTAGAAAATGAATAAATGCCCTTGAGATCGTCAGCGTAAACGAAATTTTGTGAATTTGTGAGTAAAGCTGAAATTTCGTTTATGTACAGAATAAAGAGAAGGGGACCTAGACCCGTGCCTTGAAAAACGCCACTCGTGATCGGTTGAGGCCTCGAATAGCTAATACCTACTTAGACCTTCTGGCTGCGGTTAGACAAGTAGGAACCAATGAAGTCAAAGAGATGAGGTCGGATGCCGAGGGCTTCAAGTTTCACCAGAAGACGTCTGTGCGGTACCTTATCAAAGGCTTTGCTCAGGTCAAAGTAGATCACAACCACTGACTGCTGCTCATTACGAAGGGAAGTGGCGAGGTGAAGAACAGCAAAATGACACACCTTGCATGATCTCCCAGATAGAATACCATATTGTAAGTCGCTTAAGAGCTTATTTTCTAGGCAAAAGTCAAGATTTTGATTGAAAATAATTTTTTCAAGAATTTTTGCTAGAGCTGGGGTTTTGTGAACGCCTCGATAATTATGTACATCCGAACGAGATCCAGACTTTAAGACAGGAAGAATAATATATGTCTTCCATGAGTCAGGCAAGAATCCGTTTAGAAGATAAACTGAGAATATATTTCTTAGCAATCGGGGGATGCTCGGCACTCTCTTAATAACTGAGTTTGGAATTCCGTCAGTCCCCAAAGAGTGTGAGTTTTTTAGACGAATTATTTGTTTACGAATTATTTATAAGGAGAAATCAATAGTGCTGATAACATTCAATGAGGATGCCTGAAACGTCGGAACCGTTTCAGATTCCATCGTAAGATGATTTGCAAAGAACGCAATAAACAGTTCTGCCTTGTCAGAGTCCTCGAGAACGAAGTTTTTGTCTTCGTTTAGTAATGGAGGAATTTCTAACCTCGTTTAGAGGAGGATTGACGGCGGAACAGTTGAGCAACAGATTTTGCAGAGTTTGGCTCACTGAGTGCGCAAGATTCCCTCTGTCCGTCACGTGCAAGCCAAAACTTAGAGACTAATTCAAAAATCTCTGCGATCCTTTGATGTACAGATAACGAACTAGTATATTGATCTTTCAACTTCTTCTTCAATTTCTTTAGTCACGGCAAAAGAAAGTGAGAAACGGTGGATTCCTATACGTAGGGCTAGACTATTTTGGTTGGCACAAGCTCCAGGATGTTATTTGAAACGACTGACATGAAGTCACAAGGACTTGCTGCGTCGTTCATGGAGGAGAGATGCTGCCAGTTCATTAAGTCCAAAAAGTTACTAATTAAGCTCATATCTACGAGGTCAAAAGCATGATATGTAAGATGGGCACTAGCCTTTTTCGATAAAACAATCGGAAGGCAACAGTGAATTAGTGTATGGTCGCTTTGGAAGAGGCCCTGCTTAAAATCAACGAAGAGGGGAGCAATATCGTTTGTGCAAATCAGGTCTTAAATATGCTTGTCACTCGTTGAAGAACGGACAAGCTGGGACCAATAAGAAAAATTAATGGTTTCGAGGAAAGGCTGAAATCTGGGTGGAAAAAAGTTTAAAATCCTGTCAAATTCAGGAAAATTAAAATCCCCAGCGATTTTTTTAATGTTAAAATTGGACTCCGAAATCAATTTGAAAATTTCACAAAGTTTTGCATCATCATCGGATGATGAATTAGGTGGGTTGTAAATACATCCGAGAATCGCCTTTTGCCAGGGCGAAAGGATAATGGATGCGAAGCAGAAATAACCAGATAATGACGCAACATCTAGATCAAATAGGAAGTGCTTAAATGAAGCTTTAATATAGAGAAGACAACCACCACAACGCTTGCTAATGCAGTCTTGACAGTAGAGATCATACTGGTCTATGACAAGCAAAGAGTATGAAATTAAGGAATGGGTCCAAGATTCAGTTACACATTAAACATCGGGCATTAACTCGAAAGCAATGGCTCTCAGTTGGGCCATCTTATTTAAAACAGATCTAGCATTAAGTAATATGACATCTAGCGCAGTTCGAGTATCCAAACTAGGGTTATCGTTACTTATAAAAAAGAAGACTTGGTGGTGGGAAAGTAAACTGTAGAGAGGAAGGTGCGGACGAAAAGTAAAGTGGCTGCTGTCTACAATTAGCTAAGCTGTTAATGCGAACAAAATTAGGATTATTTAAGGGAAAGATATTAGGGTGGTATCCATTGAGAGGAAGGCTATTTTCTACATAAGCGAAAATAGGAGGCCTTAAAAAAGGATTTTGAGGAATATTGGAATAATATGGGGGGTGAATAAGATTTCGAAAATGGAAAAAATTATTTTGGAAATCTGTTACCATAAGGGGTAGTGTTAAATAATGGGGGGGGGGGCCTGAGAAGTTGATTGGTTGGGATAATTGCTAAGGAAATGTTTGTTATGTATGGTAGATGCTGGAGGGTTAGGAGGTTTCCCGACTTTAATAAAGTTTTTCTTTTTGGAACTTAAGTTTGGATCATACTTTGACTTGCCCAGCTTATTGATAAGTTTAGGAGATTGGACAGCTGAGACCGGAGTGGATAGCGTGGAATGGGAACGAGGTGGACTTGACCCAGTTTTGTTGAATAAGTCAACAGTAGGAATACAAGGAAAACTACGTTGAAACGGAGAAGCAGTCGGTCTTGGCACTTTAGACGGAGTTACTGACATTAAAGGTGGGCTAACGACATGGCTGATAGCTACTGCGTTTGAAATTCCTATTCGCGAGGAAGAAGGCGTTAATGGATTCGTTGAAAGAAGAGCGGGAGTTGAAGTTAAGGCGGTTTTTGAACCTGGCACTATAGGAGATTGCTGTACCGTCTCGTTATGATTTGCATGGCCATGACCAGACTTTTGAATAATGGATTGAGAGGCCGAAGACCTATGCAAGAGGGGAGACACATTCCTTCGCTCCATCGGTGTAAGATCCCGACAAAGGAAACATTTTGCATCTTCTTGATAACGAGAAATGCGACCTCGTTGTGCAAAAATGGAGTCCACCTCGATTGGTGAAAAAAGGTGACTAATATAGATGGATTTTTGCTACGTGAGGAGAGGCGTTTGGCTTCCACTATTTTGTAGTTGAAATCGCACGAGTACAGGAAGTTTACGGCAACGTCAATGGGTCATCTGTCCCGGGAAACATTTTTTAAAAGAAAATTATAATTTCGTTTATGTCGGTCTGATGTTTCACTGGAAACCAAATGGACGAGAGAATCCAGACGCTGACATTCCTGAGAGGGAAGAGCAGAGATATCACCGTCAAATAAGTTCCCCATTATAGAGAGAACTGATCCGAACTTCAACATAAAATCATTACAATTTTGTAAAGCAGAAAGATCAAGATGCTTAGCTTTAACGCTTGGTTGCTCATGCATATCACTGCTGTGACTACTTGATGCAACCAAGCAACGCTTAGGTGCAATGGCTGAGAGCTTTTGACGGGCCGAGATTTTCGTTCTCATTTTTGCTAGGAGGTTTTAATTTGGTCAAACTTAGGAAAAAATCAGACGAATAATATTCTGCGACAAATGTTGTTTCCAAAATTTTAACTAAGGACCTTTATACGTGCTTGAGAAAACTTCTTAGTATAACAGATCCACCTGATTAATAACGAGGCTATATCGGTTGAAAACGTTGACTCTAAATGTTCATGCCTGTAGAAGTGGACGAGCACCACAGGTAAAAGCAGTTGATAGAGTGTTAAAAGTGCAAAGTTTTTATCAAAAAATCAGTAAGTAATTAAAGCTTTGGTTAAGGAAATCCTGAAAAAATTAGAACTTTCCCTAAGCTTTCAAAAACGAGCTGCATGCCTTGACCTCGACGAGAGCATGGAGGAATTACGAGTGGCATGCGGTCGATCAACCGGATTGAGAATGTTAATTCGTTGTAGATTTGGACTAAAAAAACGCGAAACAGGAAGCAGAAACCGGCTTCGAGTTTTCTACCCCAAATAAATTTAATGTTTTCTAACTGGCATCTATCCGTATAAGAGATACTGGATCCAGGAAGAGAAAATAGTCTTCGAGTAAAAGCCCCCTGAACATTTTCAATCTTACTGTGGTCAGATGCGTTCATCAGCCCAACGAGGGGACAGCAGTATTCTAGTAAAGGAAGACTGAACATGCGGTACACGTTTAACTTTATTTCCAGAAGGAAGTAAGTATGTGATATAAAACCAAATATCTGTGCAGCCTTTACAGAAATTTGATCTGCATGAGGCGATAATGCTAGCTTATTCGTGTAACTTCGACCTAAATCTTTTATGGTTGATCGTTCTAAAAGTGTACTATTTTGAAATACTAGGGGTCCAGGCAGCTTGGCGGGGCCAAAACACATGAAACATCTCTTGGATGGAAAACTTCAATCTGCCAACTGCAGCTCCAACGTGAGAGATCAGTGTTGATTTTACCAACACAACTATTGGCAGTGTCTTTAGAGAATGAATAAATGCACTTGAGATCGTCAGCGTAAACGAAGTGAGTGAAGTTGAAATTTCATTAATGTACAGAATAAAGAGAAGGGGACCTAGAACCGTGCCTGGAAGATCATGCGAAGTGTGTCACTTAGCTTTTCTTAACCTCGTCACTTCCCTTCGTAATGAGCAACAGTCAGTGGTTGTGATCTACTTTGACCTGAGCAAAGCCTTTAACAAGTTACCGCACTCGACGCCGGTCTCTGCTTCCTGTTTCGCGTTAACTCTAGCCCAATTCTCCCACGAATTAACGCTCTCGCTCCGGTAGATCGACCCTATGCCACTCGTTATTCCTCTATGATCATTTCACCACCCCTTAACTCCACAACTTACCAGTCTCAGTTTTTTGCCACCAAATATGCTTTTATATGGTATAATCTTCCACTGCAAATTAGGTTGTCATCTACATTAGCTATTTTCAAAACCAAATTACGCAAAAATTTAACTTCGGAAGATATAAAGTCCTTACTGTCTGTTTCCTTCGCAAACTCGCAACTTTTTTGATTTCGAAATGGTCCTCCTGGTATTTGAGGCAGCTCCCTTGATATTATATTGGTTTCTTATTATATTTCCATTATCCTCTGCATAGTCAATCTTGCATTTACTTTTTCTTCCCCTCCTTTTAAACTAGCATTGCCAACTCTTGACAACCTTCATACTTATCTCCGAATTTGCAACCCTGACGATAGTCTCCAGGTTCTGTTGATGATCGAGGTAGGTTCTGATGGTTTTGCCTCTTTGGTGATGGACTTTGCAGTCAGCAAGGTCGCATCTTCATGATGATCCAAGGTCAAGGTCGAAGGTGGTTGGTTCAAATTTGATGATAAGTGAATTCTCGAATTTTAAACCGGTTTCTTCGTTTCCTGTTGAAAATATTAGCTTAATTATTGACAATTTATTGTATTTCTACCTCATTATTAACTGCATACACTTGCAGGTATTGCAATTGCAAAAGGGTAAAATATAAAGATTTAAACTTTTTCACCCTACATAGCCTCATTAAAGTTCTCGGAGATTTACGTCAAAACGACGGAATATAAGGGTATTTCTAGAAATAAAGTTGAAATTTCGTAAGTTTACCTTATTTCCAGCGAAGAATAATTTGCAGTAACTGGTATTCCAGTTGATATAATTTTTCATCCTCCATAGCATCTGCGCTAATTCTATTTTCCGTTTAAACTCGTTACCTAGCAGATATTTGCTTGCAGTGCCTTGCTTTAAACACATATTTCAAATATTACATCTTTTATTCCGCAAAACGTCACTAGTGACAATTTTCCGTTCGTATTATCGATTTGAAAAAAACCTATATTTTAAAATCACTTTGAAACCCCAGTCAGTGCTTAGACGCAAACATCCTCTTCGCGTCAAAACTTCCACTAGAGCATCCACCTTAAGCATGAAGAAATTAGACCTTGACGCCCTGGAAAAACTTTAATATCTTTTTTTCTAAATATGGTTCTCTCTTCACGATCCTTGGTACCATTCTTGAGGGAAAGTTGTCTTCACTCACTTCTCAACAATGCGTGAAACAAGAGCCTTTTATAAACATGGTCAGTACTGGGTCAATTGACCGACAAAAAAGAAGTTTCAATTTTCTTTAAAAAACGTCCAAAAGAGTAAAATCCCCCTGGACGTTGCATTTCATTTCCTTTTATTATAATAATAATAATAATAATAATAGTTGTATTTAATACCGGTTTACAGGCATTGTCAGATGAAATATTCAGTGGGTAGAGGCTGGCAGTGAAAAAACTCCTGAATATATATCATTATAAGTGTTTTTTTTATTTTCATGTTATTCAGGAGAAAAAACTGCCGCCTGTAAGGATGATAGCAATTCAGATCAGGGAAGGGCTTACACAATTGCAGTCTGTATGCAGTCTCTCTGTCTTTGCTAGGAACCGGGATTCTGCCTCAGGCAAGAAAGCATCCGTGTACGGTCGCTCACTGTCTGCCGAAGAAGTCAGCAGGTGCACTCACGCATCGGCCTGGTCGGTCACTTGCGAATACATCGTACAGAGACCGGTCAGCCAGTGCCTGGAACACCATCACACAGCAGAGATCGTCGACTCCACTGCCCTCACTGTACTCGCGCATTCACTCATCGCATGGGCCTATTCGGTCACATGCGCATCCATGACAGCGGAATTCATCACAATGCCGACAACACCGATACACCATTCACACCCTCCGCTCCTGCCATTCTTAGCGCAACCGCCACCCCCACTACCATGTATGACATCCCCCCAGCCTCTACCGATTTCTCCTGCCCACACTGCGCCCGCAACTTCAACTCACGCAACGGCCTGGTCGGTCACCTGCGAATCCATCGCACGGAGGCTGGTGAACCAGTGCCTGGGGCTCCGACATACAGTCGACGCGCCCGCCTTCACTGCCCTCACTGCTCCCGCACATTTGCACACCGCATGGGCCTATTAGGACACATGCGCCTCCATGACAACCTCCAATAAACCACCGGAGGCTAAGCTACATATGAACACACTATCTTCACAAATACATCGACCACACCTTAACAATCACCAGTTACCAGAGTACATAACGGTTTCCTAGAAACCGTGGCTGGGAAGTCTGCCAATCTGACGCTTCCACCAGACCACGCCGTCGGCTCAGTGTATGTGCTGTGTGTCTCGAGTGGCTGACCAGTGGACTGGGAGTCAGACGGCGAGGGCTGCTCCATATCCCCTGAGTTTGTGAATCCTGGTGTGTGCGTTATGGGGGCCAGGTCGTGCTGTGGCGCGCGAAGACGGGTACGCCGATCCGTCAGCCAATGTGCCCACTCCCACATCAGGCAACTGACCGGCTCGGACAGTGTCTGATGGTGGGGGTTGGGGAGAGAGTGAGGTCAAGATCTCAGCGCATGTTCCTCACTATAAACAATCTGACGCGCTTAAAACTATCACGGTGCGCTAAAAGCCGTGGCTTGGAAGGTTGCCAACTGACGGGATAACTCGGACCGCGTGGCCAGCCCAATGTGTGTTTTGTGTGGAGTGGCTGACTGGCGGACTGAGAGTCAGGTTGCAATGGCTCCTTCTTAATGTGGCCTTTATGGCACTCTCACTCCGTGGGATCCGAGCCAGGTGTGGTGGCACGCCCAGGGGCGGCTCCGGCCGCGCCAGCCACCTGCACCCTCTCCCATCTCTGGTCTTCTTGACTCTGTCTTGACACCGGGCTCAGGTGGGGGAGGAGGAGAGAGTGCGGTAGCTGCAGCGCAAGGCTACTATCACTTAAAACTAATTCACGCGCAAGTCACCGTCCCTGCACCACCTGGTGTGGAGCATACGATGGACCTCGTCGAAATCGACGGTCGAACTGTCATGTCGGAAGTACGGTATAACGTCTTTTGCCATATAAGATTCATACTACTTGTAGTACTACTTGTTTGTAGAATGGGCATTACGTGGTTATTCCACAGTGGTTGATTGTCTTCGACCCAAATGTTCATTGAAATTTCGGATCTGACCCTTAAAAGTCATGTCCGAATCACCTGACTCCATGTCCTGCACTTAATAATTTCAGAAATTATTTACCCGATTATTCTCTGGAGTCCATATACCAGAAACCGCATAGAGAACGCTGGGGGACCCACTGAGGAGCCGAACCCCTCGTTGCTGTGTCACACAGCAGCAGAAACATCGGCGAAACACGTGTCTGGGCTTTTAGCTAGTATCTATGTCGGAAGTACGGTATAACGTCTTTGCCATATAAGATTCATACTACTTGTAGTACTACTTGTTTGTAGAATGGGCATTACGTGGTTATTCCACAGTGGTTGATTGTCTTCGACCCAAATGTTCATTGAAATTTCGGATCTGACCCTTAAAAGTCATGTCCGAATCACCTGACTCCATGTCCTGCACTTAATAATTTCAGAAATTCTTTACCCGATTATTCTCTGGAGTCCATATACCAGAAACCGCATAGAGAACGCTGGGGGACCCACTGAGGGAGCCGAACCCCTCGTTGCTGTGTCACACAGCAGCAGAAACATCGGCGAAACACGTGTCTGGGCTTTTAGCTAGTATCTATGTCGGAAGTACGGTATAACGTCTTTGCCATATAAGATTCATACTACTTGTAGTACTACTTGTTTGTAGAATGGGCATTACGTGGTTATTCCACAGTGGTTGATTGTCTTCGACCCAAATGTTCATTGAAATTTAGGATCTGACCCTTAAAAAGTCATGTCCGAATCACCTGACTCCATGTCCTGCACTTAATAATTTCAGAAATTATTTACCCGATATATATATATATATATATCGCGTTCATCAACTCCTGAAGAAGAAGAAGAAGAAGAAGAAGAAGAATAAGAAGAAGTATAAGAAGAAAAGGGTGGCGCTTTCATGGACCAAATTGTATTTGAACTGAAGTTTCAAAAGCCTTCTCGCTTCCATCATCAGAGTAAAGTGCTTGCTGCTCCTGGTAGTCTTGAGTTAGTCAGTCTCGTCACGTTCCTCGTATTATATCCATGGTGGACTCGTGAACTTTGACCTGCCCGATCGCTACTGACTTCCTTAGACCTCCCCGAGGTTGAACGCCAGCGGGCTCACGTGACCGCTCTCCCCTCAGCGGACTGATCAGTCGTTGCTGCTCTCGTGCGTTGTTCTCCGTTTTACGGGCGCATTGGTGAGGCAGTGTTTGACTTTGGTCATGTGAACTTTGGCCGCCACCCCGCTTTTCCGTGAGTGTGGGCTCTCGATTCCATGTGCTCGTTTGCCTTATTGGCCCTGGCCAAACAGATCCGAGCCTTGTATGAAGCGCATGGTAGGCGGGATGTAAGTCTATAGCTCGGTTGAGTGTACCGGTCGAGGACCAACTCTCGAGCACCAGCCTGGCCATCTTCTCATTGGCTCAGCCAATCACCCTCGTTTTCTTAAAGGCAAAATCGTGGTTCAGCTGTCGTGTGTGACAATAAACCAAAGACAAATTGTCTTTGCGGTTGATTGCAAGTTGGTGTTCATGCAACCTTGTGCCTAGGTGCTTGCCCGTTTCTCCAACATACCTTGCATCACAATCTTGGCATGGTATGCTGTAGACCACTGCTGATTGTTCTGTTACTGGTAGCGGGTCGTTGGGCTTCATGACTTGCTGTCTGATAGTGCATTCTGGTTTATGAGCCACGTCAATCCCAAAAGGTTTTAGGATTCTTGCAGTCGCCTCTGAAACGTTCCTCACATAGGGGATTGTGAACCAAAACGTTAGCTGTTCTTCGTTCGACCGCTCAAAATGAGGCTTCCTTATGCATTTGCGGATGAAGGACTTTGGATAACCATTGGCTGTAAAAAGGGCATGTAAGTATTCCATCTGCTCCTTCTTCCCACTGTCGTCACTGCAGTGTGTTTGGACACGTCGGAAAAGAGTTCTAACACAACTGCGTTTGTAGCCAACAGGGTGGTTGCTTCGGAAATGGAGGATGCGCCTAGTGTTGGTTGCCTTACGGTAGACCGTTGTCCTTATCTTCCCGTCTGCCAGCTTTGTAACTTGAAAGTCAAGGAAGGGCAACTGATTGTTGACTTCTTCTCCCATGGTAAACTGGATGTCGGGAAAGGTTGAATTCAACAATGCCTTGAAAGCCTGCAAGTGACTCCTCTTGATTATGACGAACGTGTCGTCGACGTATCTGGCCCAGAACTTCGGTGGGTACGAGCTGAAGACCAGCTGCTCAAGCCTCTGCAAATCTGCTTCGGCAATTAGTCCAGACAGAGGCTAGCCCATTGGCGTCCCCTTCTTTTGCTCGTTGACCTGGCCGTTGAATGTGAAGAACGTCTTAAGACACAATTCTAGGAGTTCGATGATATGCGCTCGTTTGAGTTTTTGGTCGGTCTCATCATATTTTTCCGGGAGAAAGCAGTCGATAGTATCGATAGCCAATGCGGGTGGGATAGAGGTAAATAAGGAGATCACGTCAAAGGACACCATCACCTCGTCTGCCTCTACTTCAAGATGTTTGATGCGTGTTAAGAACTCGTCAGCTGACTTCACTGTCCATTTCAAATCCTTGGTTATGAAAAAAAGTCGCTGATACAACCACTTCGACAGCCCAAAGTGGCTTCTCCCATGGTAAACTGGATGTCGGGAAAGGTTGAATTCAACAATGCCTTGAAAGCCTGCAAATGACTCCTCTTGATTATGACGAACGTGTCGTCGACGTATCTGGCCCAGAACTTCGGGGGGTACGAGCTGAAGACCAGCTGCTCAAACCTCTGCAAAACTGCTCCGGCAATCAGTCCAGACAGAGGCGAGCCCATTGGCGTCCCCTTCTTTTGCTCGTTGACCTGGCCGTTGAATATGAAGAACGTCTTAAGACACAATTCTAGGAGTTCGATGATATGCGCTCGTTTGAGTTTTTGGTCGGTCTCATCATATTTTTCCGGGAGAAAGCAGTCGATAGTATCGATAGCCAATGCGGGTGGGATAGAGGTAAATAACGAGATCACTTCGAAGGACACCATCACCTCGTCTGCCTCTACTTCAAGATGTTTGATGCGTGTTTAGAACTCGTCAGCTGACTTTACTGTCCATTTCAAATCCTTGGTTAGGAAACAAAGTCGCTGATAAAACCACTTCGACAGCCCAAAGTGGCTTTAGAGGTCTGGTACTTTCAGGCGGGCAGTATCAACCTGAACGTTCATGACTCACCGCCCACCGTCCAAGGTCCACATCAACAACCGGCAATCCAGCCACCCGGAATTAAACTGATCCACCATCCACCCTCTCCCTGCAGCACTGGGAGCCGTAGTTGTTCCACCTCCGCCTTCCCAATCTAACATGGCTCATCTTTTCACACGCCAATGTTTATTGGCCCTGTCATGCCAGCCAGTCTAATGCGACATTCTAACACTCACTTGTATTTGTTTCATCCGACGATGGTTTGGAGTCACCAGCTTGAAAATTCACGAGTGAAACTCGAATTTTCCTGAAGAACCCCTTCTTTTTGCATATATATATCGCGTTCATCATCTCCAGAAGAAGACAAAAAGAAGATGGGGCGATTTCATGTACTAAATTGTATTTGTACTGATGTTTCGAAAGCCTTCTCGCTTCCATCCTCAGAGTATCGTGGTTGGTGCTCCTGGTGGTTTTGAGTTAGTCAGTCTTACCGCGTGCCTCGATTATACCCATGGTGGACGCGTGAATTTTGACCTGCCCGCTCGCTGTTGAATACCTTAGACCTTCCAAAGGTTAAATGTCGGTGGGCTCGCGTGACCCCTGTAACCTTTAGAGCTGTCGTAGATTTAGGCAAGGCAGCGTGTCTGTTTGCCTCCCCCAGGTCAATCAGCGGACTGCTCAGTCGTTGCTGCTATCGTGAGTTTTCTCCGTTTTGCGGGCGAATCAGTGAGACAGCTTTTGACTTTGGTCAGGTGACCTTCGGCCACCAGCCCTCGTTTCCGTGGGCGTCGGCTCTCGGTTCCGCCCACTCGTTTGCGTTATTGGCAGTGACAGTTCAAAGAAGTGAGGGACAGATAGTAGAATTGGCGTTCGAAGATGGGAGAATTGTGCGCTGACATCTCGACCAAGTCCGCAAACGAACAGGCACAGAAAGTGAAGAATTCGGAAATTTTAGACTGCCAGTATCCCTGACATTGATTCTGGTGTTCAGAGGACGGCATATCGACTGTCTACATAGACCACAACGCTGTCAGCCAAGGTGTGTATTTTTCATCATTCTTCTACCCCGACCAGTACTAACGTAGGGGTGGAGCAACCACTGCCTCTGCAAAACGACGCAGAGGTCGAATCCGCAAGCCCGTCCAGTGTTTTCAGGACGAAACCCATTAGATTTTTTATCAACTATCCTCGTCTTCCTCAGTCAATCCAATGTTGAGTCGTGCTCCAGCTTTCTTAAAACATTTTTAAAAGAAATTTTTAATCTTTGTTATCCTCTTCATGCAGTTTTGGTCCGACCTGACAGAATTTCTTCCCCTTATCTAAATCTTTAAGACGTAAAAAAGAACTTCTCTACAAGCTAGGCCTCCGTGGCTGTCTAAAGGAGGTTAACGTCTTAATAAAAAGTGAGATTTGCAGACTAAATTATTTTTTTTATTAGTCAGCTTTTTGCCTCTCCGTCCAAACCTTCTTTTCGGCTTTCCTCTGCTGAAATCTGGAGGAATCTTAAGCGTCTCACTGGCCAATGTGGTAAACTGGCACATGTTGATGCTGATTTAGACGGTCTAAATGAATATTTTATCCATAATTCTACTGACTCCAATCCCCCACTAACAACCTTTCGTTACTACCAAGCTTTTTTTCTCCCGTGTCAGTGGCAACAGTGGAGAAACATCTGAAAAAGGTCCGTAGTTCAACTGCTGCTGGGCCGGATGAAGTCTCACCATTTGTTTCAAAATACTGATGCTCTCCAATTGCCCCTATTTTGAAACACCTCATAAACATGTCCTTCATGGAGTCAAAGACTCCTGATATTTGGCGTTCAGTTAGAATCACCCCTATCCCTATAAGGTCCGCTAATTTTGGTTCTAAGTCTTTCCGTCCAATCGCCTGCTCTTCCGCTTTACTGAAGATTGCTGAACGAGTCGCTCTCGATACAATTAAGCCTTTTTCCACCAAATTCTCCGACCCACTACAATTGCCAATGAGGCCCGGCGTAGTACCCTAGATGCCGTTGCCCTTGTAGTACATTCGGCTCTACGAGATTTAGATAAGGGCTGCCGTGCGTACGCATGCGTATTTCTTTACTACTCCTCTGCCTTCAACACCATCCCGCGCCATCTCCATCTTAATAAAACATCCGCGTCTGGCTCTCCCGGCTGGGTTGTCTCTTGGCTCGAAGATTATTTTACTTCCCGCAATCAATTCGTACAATCCGGCAAGCGGAAATCTACTGTCCTTCCAAACAACTGCGGTGTTCTTCAAGGTGCCATCTTATCCCCCTCACCTCTTCTCCCTTCATACTGGTGATTTGAGATCACCAAACGATTGTTTGTACATCAAATACGCCGACGACATGGTTGTTAGTCATCCTCTTAAAAATCATACATATCTCCAGTATCTGAAGGATGGCCTCGACCATATTTCAGCCTGGTCGTAAGATAATGGTCTTCAACTCAACCATGAGAAGTCTGTCCAAAGTGGTTTTAACCTGCGACCATCACCTAGTTCTCAATTCTTAGCCGTCCTTCCCAATGAGGTATCCTCTTTTCGGTAACTTGGCGTTAATCTGACATCGCATCTTTCATTCTCCGAAAATATCGATACTCTTTTTAAAAAAATTCGTAAACTTCTATATTATATTCGCCGTTTACGTTCCTATCACACACCTCAGGCCCTTATCTGGCGATTTATAGAGGCATGTGTTCTTCCCCTCATCCTTTATTGCACTCCCGTGATTTTTCCAGCTTTGCGTAAAAAGGATTTTTTTGATTTTAAAACGTATCCTCCGAAAGCTCTCTTCTGCTGCTGGTGTTTCTTATACTGTTTTAGTGGATTTGATAACAAAATGGCCCTTTACGACAGTCAAACAATTCGCTGGGTGAATCCTTGATGATGAAACCCGTCCCCTCCACTCTGAGCTGATTGCTGTGAAGTCTTCCCATCCGATGCGCCGAGGCTTTCGTTATATAGCCTGCCGTACAACAGCATACCAGCGCTCCGTTTTGCCATTTCTAGCACGCTTCCTTACATGTGAAGAGACTGAAATAAAAAAGATAAGACTAGAACTGTCTCCCCACTAGATGTCCATTTTTGACTCTTTGATTCTTGCATATTATGTTTACTTATCCTATTATCTTAGTGAATGGAGCCATTTATATTTTTGCTGAAAATTTTGAATGATACGTCAAAATAAAGCGTATTCCTCTCTCTCTTTCTCTCTCTCTCTCTCTCTCTCTCTCTCTCTCTCTCTCTCTCTCTCTCTCTCTCTCTCTCTCTCTCTCTCTCTCTCTCTCTCTCTCTCTCTCTCTCTCTCTCTCTCTCTCTCTCTCTCTCTCTCTCTCTCTCTCTCTCTCTCTCTCTCTCTCTCTCTCTCTCTCTCTCTCTCTCTCTCTCTCTCTCTCTCTCTCTATTACCTTTACTATTTCTTCTCTCGCTCTCCCCAATGTTGTTCACCTTAGGGTGGAGGGATGCAGTGCCTGCACTCTAGACATCAGGCCACCCCTGCACGACGAAGCAACTTTCAAGGTCATGTACGTAGGGCCAGTCGACCTTTGATCCGATTGCCCCCCTTCAACCCATGATATTCCCACCTTGCCAAATACCCCGCCGTGTTGCCAAGACTCTTCCCTTATGCTGTTTTCCCGTACTCAGTGCACGTTCTGCTTACAGCCAGTCATCTGTTTTTGGAAACATAACAAGTTGGCAGAATGATATTACCGAAAAAGACAAGGGAGACTGGAATGCCAATTTCTGGCTTATTAGTCCTCATTAGCCAGAAATACCTTGTCTTTTTCGGTAATATCATTATGCCTATATCATTATCCGCTCTGCGGCTGCTGGCGGGGCTATAGAGTGAGCCCCAAGGCACAACGGGACGAGCGAATCCCATAGCCGATCGGTGAGCGCCCAAATACCACATAACAAGTGCTCGGCATGCCTTATTTCCGGCGTAGATTATTATATTGGTGGCTGTGACGTTAAGCTAGTGACCTGTTTCGGAGGCGTGAGCAGCCCCTTATGCTTAATCATCACCCCGTCGCTCAGCCAGTTTATGTTCATGTATGCGCGATCCGGGCACGCGTACAGCCTGTCCTGTGTAGTTACAGGGGACAATTTAGGTAATAGCTACGATATAATACCCCTGACTGCTCTCATGAATTTAATCGGTCTTTGATTGTTATGATCTTACTACGCATAGTAGGTCCGGGCTGATGGGCAACTACATCACGGCAGTGCGCTCGGTCGCCTTTGAAACGTCTTTACGGCATGGTGGACCACGCCATATTGTCGGTGATAATTCCGGTGGGTTTCTTGGGGGAGGGAGCACACATGAGCATCATGACGCCTAAGAATTGTCCTTCCGTATAAATTGCCCATCTACGGCAAGTCAACCTTCTCTGTGTTCAAAGCCATGAGCCGACAGTCGCCAGCTAGCTTCAGATGCATTTCGCACAAAGCTTGTGAGGAAGAGTATGCATTCAATTCTGGTGGGGAAGCAAACCCCTCCTCCTAGGTGGATGGGGGAGGCAGAAGTTAAGCTCCTACTTCTCAACATGCCTCATCAATCGAACTTTTCGAGTTTTGGAAATTTTGCCAGTAATTACGCCTGTCTGGCCTTACAAGTTCATGTCTGCGTACTCTCATGTGACGTCGAGGCAGGTTTTTTGTCCTGTTCGTCACCTTAGAGTCCACTGCAACTGTCCGGCTTGGGCAGTTTAGGGGAAAAACGGAATATATAAGCGAGACCCTGAACAGCTGACCTCGGATAGGACAGCGGGTTAGTGCTGGCTAAGTAATAAAAGCCTGCTTTTTATGACTAGTTTACTCTCAGGGTGAAACTGTACAGATGGGTCGACCTCCACTTTCCCATCCTCCATGAAAATAGGCAATAACTTCAAAAGAGCAAGCGAGAGAGAGAGAGAGAAAGCCGACTTAAAAATATGAGCAAAATGGCTGATAGAAGCACACAGGCCAGTTCCAGGAAGTAGCTCAGAAGAGGTGATCACTGGAACATTGTGTTTAATAGCCTGAAGTTTCGGATTCTCTCTCAAACCCAGCATCAGAGACAGTTGCAGAAAAAGGTTATTTGGGGCGCAAGTTGCGCAGTTTTATAGGGCGGGCTTGCCAGGCGACCACAGACCTACTTTCACTTGCAGTCCTTGTGTTCATCGCTGGAGGTCGTAGTTGATTCGATTATTGTCTCTTGGTCCGAACCCGAGTCGTTACTTGCCGTGATTTCATCCCCGTTGTCGATTCCTGGCGTGACAATTACTCGCTGTCACCGGGACTACTGGTCACCCGCGTCCTCCGCGCGTGGCTTGCAATTTTGCCCAGACAAAATCGCAACACAGAATATGGAGCCGCGAGATCATTGCGCTTATGAATCGACTGCGGGCCCGAGAACCATGACTCAAGCAGTTCACGGCTCACGTGGTTGTTAACCCTTGCGAGAATTTTGACCTCGTCAAACTTGAAGGAGTGGCCGGGTCCCGTTGCATGAGCCGTGACTTAAAAGTTAGTGCCTTTCCTCCTCACTGCTGCCACGTGCTCGGCCATTCGCATGCGGAGTAGTCTCCAAGTTTCTCCGACGTAGTTGCTTTGTCTGCAGCTGCACCAGATTCGGTAAACAACTTCAGACGTTTTATGCCATGATATCGGGTCTTTGGCCGCATTATTTGGTGTCTGATAGTTGAGTCTAGTCAGTGTACAACTCCAACTCAGAGTGGTGTGAGAAGGCGGATAATGGCTTCCGAGACGTTCTTCACGTAAGGTAGCGCTCGCCACAATTTGGGGCTGGCGCAGGTCAATCTCTCACCTTATTTGCGCACACAATTGTCGACAAAGTTGCCCGGGTAGCCATTTGCTCTGAACACCCGTCGAAGGTACTGCAATTCGGCAACCTTGACTTCTGGTTCGCTGCAGTGGGTCGCAACACGCTGATATAGTACCCATACGAAACTGCGTTTGTGACTGATTGGGTAGTTGCTGTTGAAGCTCAGTACTTGCGTTGTACTCGTCGCCTTCCTGAATACTTAATTTTAAGGCTACCACAATCTTTACGACAGATGGAACATCAAGGTCGTTTTCTTCTTCCTCCATTGGGAATTGCATGTCCGGGAAGACGCCGTTGAGGTGTTCTTTTAATGCCAGCATCCGTTCCCGTTCGATGATGACGAAGGTTTCGTCCACATACTGAGCCCAGAATTTCGGTCAGTGGTGTTGGAAAACCATTGATTCCAGCCGTCGCAGGACCACTTCAGCTATAGGTCCCGAGATGGGTGAACCCATCGGTGTGCCTTTCACCTGTTCGTAAATTCTTCCGTCCAACGTAAAGTACGTTTTGAGGCAGAGCTTCAGGAGTTGGATGATTTCTGCGTGTCCAAGGCGATTCTCCCTTTCATCGTATTTGCTTTGGAGGAGTAATTCGACAGTCTTGACTGCCAGATCCTGGGGGATGGAAGTAAAAAGAGATGTGACATCAAAAAATACCATAACATCATTTGGCAGGAAACTTACCCCTTTAAGTTTCTCAAAGAATTGAATTGACGAGCTAACTCTGAATCCACGATTAGAAATTGAAGGCACTGAAACAGCCACTTTGCCTGTCCGTAGGTTGAAGTTCCTTTGAGTGATACAATGATTTCGGGAGGAACGCCCTCTGTGGTACCCTCGAAGACCATGGGAGAATCGAGCTAAGGCCCATTTCTACTCTGCCATACGCCGTCGATCGGGGACATGCACCTGAGTTCTCTAGTGCCCACAACGTCGAATTAATTTCGCGTATAGCGTTTTTGCAGGGTTGTTTCGCTGGAACCTAGAACTGGCGATCCTCCAGCAAGCTTTTAGCTTTTCAGCAAAAACGGCCTCCATTGTGGATAAAATTGGTATGCAAATGCGATCACCAGAAGAAAACACAAGATACAGAGTAACCGAAAGCTGCAACTGTCCGCATCATGAACGGTCGTCCGTGAATGCGTCGCAAAATCGCACCAGATTTTCTTCAAAACGGTGCAGGCGTCATTTGCAAATGAACACGCTATCAGGTGAATGGAGCAGAAAAAATGGCGGCTCAATTTAAAAAGCCCACCTCTTATTATTATATTAATATATTATAAATTTTTTGACTTATATTAATTTTAATTTATAGTATAATGCGCACAAACAAGGGGTTTTGATATTTTTCGTTAATAGTGTCGGAAAACTCCTGGAAATGAAGAAACATTAGATTTTGCCCCATTTGGCCCCATTTTCCCTTCAAAAAGCAGACATAAAATGAAATCTTCGTTAGTAAGCCGCTTTTTGCGCCCCAAATCAATTCAACGAACAAAATTAACCTCAAATTTTGAGCATGACATTTCGTGAGGTTAGCAATCTCCCGTAAAAGTACTCTGTTGCGATTGACCTTGTCGGTTAATGAAAACTCCCACGTGTCCTAGTGATTGCAGCATCCTAAATACATCGAGGAACACGGAACAATGATACGAGCGGGTCCCTTAACCCAATAGGTGAACGAACTTTCAAAGAAGTTAATGTTCCTGATCGCAACCGACCAGGCGACGAGGCCGTACCGCAATGAACTCAGTCACGCTAGAGAACCCAAGAACACCGGTCGAAACTCGGGTTTTCTGGTCGCGATCTCTGTCACCCAGTGTGGTTCTCCCGGCTGGGCTGTCTGTTAACTCGAAGAATATTTTACTTCTTGCACTCAATTCGGGCAAGCTGGCTAGCGGAAATCTGCGGTCATTCCCAATAACTGCAGAGTCCTTCAAGGTGCCACCTTATCCCCTCACCTCTTTTCTCTCCACACTGACGAATTGAGAACACCAAAAGGCTGTTTGTTATATATGCTGAGGATGGGCTTTGTTGGCCAACCACCCTGGTGTCAAACCCAAATCCAAACCATAAACCAAGCATGGTAAGCCTAGCTCTCAGAATAACTCAATTGCTAACACCAACACTAACCTTAACCGTAGCATTAGCTCTAACCTACGTCAACAGCACTCTTGAAGTTAAAAATCCCTCTACCAGATAACCCTTTTGTGACGTAGTCCCAGGCTAACTGCAATGAACAAAACCTACCTAAATAAAATTAAAAGGTTGATTTTGGAAAAATCACCCAGTGGGCTCTTAGTTAGCCCTACTGAAATAATTAAGTAGGAAAGACAGGTCACTCATCTCCCCATACAGTCTCATTGCATAGGTATATAACTGAATTTCTCTTTCGAGTCTCGCTCTCCTCTCTCTCTCTCTCTCTCTCTCTCTCTCTCTCTCCACGTCCTCTGACCTCTAAGCTGTGGACCTTCTTCAAACACCGAGAACCACATATCATGTCAATTTACATGATAGAATGCAGGCCTACGTTGAATGCCTGTATCACTGAGCAGTCACAATGCTCCTTCGTAAGAGTCAGCTGAAAACAAAACCACAGCACACAGCTTTATTTATAAGGAGGTATGGTAATCTCCGGTGAACAACGGAGATGCACACTTTCAACGTTCCAACCCCTCATCCGACTGACGCCTGCAGATGAGTCCTCGGAACTCGGACTGAGTGAAGTTGTTGTTGTGATTTGGCAAGAAATCACTCTCCCAGTCGTCACCTAGCCTTGAAAATCCAACCAAAATGCACAGACTACAGGACCGCGGTTGTCCAACAACCAGCTGAAAGAACTAGCAGTAACATACAGCGTTCTCGTGCGGGTCTGGTTTCCTATTGAGTCCGGCCGAGACGATGGTCGTTACCAGCTGCCCCTTCGATACTCCAGATGGTGGAGGAAACCTTGCTGGATGGCGGATAACGGTCCTTCATGTTGTAATACCTCTCTACTCTGTGACAGTGAAGTAAGTAACTGAGTTACGGATGGGTGCCCAGCAACGGCATATGCAGCGGCTGTACTTTGAGCGCCACACTCGTCAGGTCGAGACCCAAGTAGCAGGCTAATAGGAAAACACCCGAAGGTGGGCTTATTATGCGCAGAACCCGGAGTTGCTGTCTGAGGCAGCAGTCGCCACCAGTCAGGTCAGGGCCCTGGTGTCGAGCGAGCGTCGACGCCACTTCACGATGGCTTGGAGTCAAGGGATGTGACACATTTACCAATGGCGGATGCGCATAGGTAAGGCAGGCCCAGACATCATATTTGCACACCTGAGGAAAGCCTTTTAGACAGTGAATCGCGCTGGAGAAGCACACGGAAATTCGGCTGCTCTGAACGATTCATGCACAAGCTGTCTCAGCCCCACGACGGTATGATGGCACTTGTCACTGCTAACGTGAAAGTCAGCAGCATTTGCGGTGACCAATGGAGTGGAGCAGGACAGCGTTATGACTCTCATCCTCTCAAGTCTCCTGTTTTCTGCTAGGCTGATTGACACCCCTCACGATGAGCACCCTGGTATCCACATCTGCACGGCGGATGGCCATCTTCTCAATAGCCTGCGCATGCAGGTCCAAATGCGACTATCTACGCTTCTATCCATAACCTGCTCTTAGTGGATGACTGCGCACTCAACATTGTGGCCTAATTGGTCGCATGCGCCTCATTAAACATCGGTGGCAACCCGCTGCGGACTCGAATATATCACACAATTCCCCCCTTAACACACGCATCACACATTAACACGCTCAACATCAAACACTACGATCACAAACTAGGCACCCCTCACGTAAGTGGGAAGTGTGCTCTTCGTATTCTTCTCCAATTGGCTCCGCTGCCACGTACGAGATCCGAACAGTCCACTTTTCTTGTGTGCAACCCTCACATGTTGCGTGTAGGGCCAGGTCGCGTGTATGGCACGCGCAGACGGGCTTTTCTTAGCTCTGTCAGTTGCCTCTCCCAATCTAAACATCAAAGTTTATCAACGGCCTCGGACAATCGACCGGTGCACGCGAAACAGATGAGAAAGTGAGGTTGAGAGCTCAGCGCATCTTCCCCACTACAAACAATCGGCAGCAGCTGAAGATATCACGATGCCTTTAAAACAATGGCCTGAGAAGTTTCTAGCTGACGATTCAACTCAGAGTTCACACACAGGCCTGAACGTAACCCTCTCCCACCTCCGGGCTTCTTGACTCTGTTATGGCAAGGGCCCGTGTGAGAGAGGAGGAGAGAGAGAGCGTGCAGTAAATGCTGTGGCAGTCTACTATCACCAATAACTAACTGACTTGCAGGTCAACGTCCCTGTGCCCACCTTGCCGTGGGGCACTCGGTGAATGTAGTAGTCAACGGTGGTCGATCTGGCATGCAGCACCTGACCTTCTGAGTCTGCAAGCCAGGTGGTGATGTGATTGGGTGCAGCGGTTGTCGCGGTGTGAATGCCTATAATCTAAGGCATGCCATAACATGCAGTACTAGTGGTTGACTCGCACAGACTAACCGCCGCCTGATACACGTGCACCGCCATCCGGTCTGACCCTCGCTTCTGTCCACGCATCCGCCGCACCACTCGTTATTTACTAAACAAGGGTCTACCAGACGCACCCATTTTGGAATAACTATTTCCGGGCAAGCATAGTCGGTGAAGTCAACTTCAGACCAAAACTAATCGTAATGAACGGAACTAAGCAGATTATGTAGCCGAAAGGCGATTGCTTTGACAAAACATAGTATTTCAGCTTTAAAAAGTACTCCTCGAGTGCTCTCTTCTGCTACTGCCAGTGTTTCTTACATTGATGAGATAATCGAACGACACTTCAAAAAGACTTCCCGTCCCCTACCCCGAGCCTTTCGAAGTATCGCTATCCATACATAGGCATATCACTATTCTGTATTACCATGTCTAGCCCACTAACTCACGTGTAAAGAGGCAGGAATACAGAAAGTTAGATTGGGACTGCGTCCGCAATAGATGGACATTTAAGACTTTTGATTCTTGCGTAATATCTTATTTTTTTCTATGGTCTCAGTAAATGGGGCCATCTTTGATGGAAATTTAGAATGAAAACTTCAAACTAAGCGTATATATATATATATGATAGTGTGTGGCTCACCGATCTGCTTAAGGAACATTTATGATCCGTTGTGCCCTAGAACACAGACTAGCGTACTCACAGGCAGTCGCATAGCGACGTGTAGCATATGTTGATAATGTGGAACCGACAAAGAAAAGGGAGACCGGACTGGCCATTTCTGGCTTATTAGCCGTCATCAGCCAGTCATACCCAATCCCAAGTGTGGCACACCTGGGATTCGAACCCGCGACCTTTGGTGTTTGAGTCAATTGCTCTAACATTGAGCCACGGGCTCGTTGTTTTGTGGGTTGTGATCGTGAATATGCTTAAAGTGCGGGGCTCACTGGCTGATGACGGCTAATAAGCCAGAAATGGCCATTCCGGTCTCCCTTGTCATTGTCGGTTCCATTTCATCATATGCTACACGTCGCTATGCGACCGATTGTGAGGCCTCTAGTCTGAGCTCCAGGGCACAACGGAACATACATGTTCCTTAAGCAGATCGGTGAGCCCCACACGGACGATGAAATCCGGATGATAGCAACTCCATTGCGGGCCATCATTGCGCCACATGCAACCACGTGTGATTAGCGTGGAACCGATAATTTTGACGGGCACACAGGCGTACAGCAACAGGATGGCAGCTTCATGGTGCAACATCTGGCTGATCAGACAATCATCACATTACGTGCACATGCCTGCGATGCATTCGGCAGTTGCTACTTGTGGCAGAGACCATCGAAACTATCCACTTCAAAACGGTTACTTTTCGTCCTCACTTGCTTTAAAGTTTTGTAAAAAAGGTTTTATACTTGCAAATGTATGAACGTGGATATTGGTGCCGCCTTTTATTTTGACATAACTTGGATTTTCCCGTTATTTTCTCCCGTTATTTTCTCCCGTTATTTTCCCCGTCGTTAGCCGCAAATCCTTCTTCAGAGGCCTGATTAATACTATTTCGATTTGTGCTTTAAAGACAAGGAAACCCGACATTAACTGTTAGCTACGATATGTGCTTTTTTCAAGGTCAGCTAGCACCGGATGCTGTCAGTATTTTGCATTTATTCGAAGTCGGAAATCTCGTTTTCATGCGATGATCTTTTTGTGCCGAGAGTTAGGAAGCTTCCAAATCTCATTGAGAAAGTAAACTTCAATTTACTCTCAACCATGAGGTTGATGGTTTCCGATTTACAAAAATAACAGGTCATATTGTAGCAGAGTCATGATTGAAAGGTTGATAATTTTAACTGTTAGCATATCTTTCACAGATATCGATTCTCGCACAAAGAAAACTAACGATTTGTAAACCTTATAAGCGAGTCTCAATGAGTCCTTTTTATCATGGTGTCTAACCCCGCATTCGGAAATACAAATGCCGATCAGTGGCCAAATGACCTGAATATCAACGTCTTTGTGGTCTTCTCATAATGCTGTCAATTCCAACCAATCAAGAAATTGCATTCGTAATGAGATTTGTATGTTTACCTTACTGGAGTTTATAGCCAAACATAGACCAGTGCTGGTAACTGACCAACTTCCGCCCATCCTCGGAGTCACACTTTAAGATTCATATTAACCTGGTTAGCACACTACGTGTATGTGCGTGTATGCAAGTGCTCCTGCGCGCTTTGGGGTCAGTAACTATCTGCGTGCACATTCGTTTCATCACTCCGCCGTTCTTAAGGTCGTACGTCTCCTTTCCCGAAACACAGAACCGATGCGGCACACAGGGGGAGAGAGCGAGAGCGGTGTACTTCTAAAGTTCATCTCTACGCTGGAAGTATGAAGCATAAAGTAACATTTCTAAACCGGAGACAGCAGTTCTGAACCGATCCATCGCATTAGGACCGCTGCGTCAAATTCTAGCTTTAAGGACTGGAATAAACAGTCGAGATGGAACCCTGAACAGTAACCGCCTGGACTGCGATCGCGCTGCTCACATATCACCTTATAATTATCGGAATGAAAATCTTCCTCCAATAAACAATATAATGTGCAGTATTTTTAGGCAAATGATCTTTCTAGGCAGAATAAAATCATCAACAAAGACAAGGGAGACTTAAATGACAATTTCTGGCTTATTTGTAGTCTTCAGCCAGCCATAGCTAACCGCAGTTGTTGCAAACCTTCAGGCTCAAACCGCGATCTGTTAGGTGGATGTCCAATGCTCTAACCATTGAGCCACCAGTTCACTGTCCTGTTAGTTGCGATCGTGCATATTAACACTGGTAGTGGGGCTCTCAACGATCGCATTACGGGACACACTCGTCTCGTTATGTCCTGGAGTTGAAGCTCGAGACTCGCCAGCAGCCAATCAGTGACCAGTAATATGGGCCGAACAACATTACCGACTGACTTATGCAGGCCATTCTAGTCTCCCTTGTCTTTGTCGGTAATGTTATTCGGCCATTGATCGGCTGCCAGCGGGGCTCGAGCTTGAGTCCTAAGGCTCACAGAGCGAGTGTCTTGCATAACTCGATCGGTAATCATCCCTCTACCAAGGCTCCTTCTTTCTGCGTGAAGGCTACATCACACTAATGCTCGCTGATTCAAACCGGCAGTATGACGTACTACAGTCTAGTCCAATTTCCCTCACAGTTTAACATTCACGCCGATCATAGAGTCCTTAATTGGACGAAATTGTGAAAAACTCGGTGGTCTGGGTGGGGTTCAAACCCAAAACAGCAAGTGTAAGGCATGAGTACAGTCAATACTCCAACCACCCGAACTACGAGACCCTCCATAGTGAGCCGTGAGCTAAGACACATTTGGATCAAGTTACCCACCTATCCTAAAACAACCGATAGGATTCACAAATTCAGATGCGGTAAGCTGCCTGACCAAGCAGGATTCCCTAAGCACTTAATCCATAAACCAGCAAATGACTACCTGGCCTAGGTAATTAATAGGTGTTTCAGCAACGACTGGCTGTGTGACAGCAAAGAAGGCAATATCAATTGAACAAGAGCTTTGTAACCCTGACGTTTCGGATTCTCCCTCGAATACATAATCAGAGACAGAGTCAGATAAGGGCGAAGTTGCTAGACCACTGTCAAAATTAGCAGCTGCTGAATGCATCGCAGGCATGTGCACGTAATGTGATAATTGTCTGATCGGCCAGATGTTGCACCATGAAGCTGCCATCCTGTTGCTGTACGCCTGTGTGCCCGTCAAAATTATCGGTTCCACGCTAATCACACGTGGTTGCATGTGGCGCAATGATGGCCCGCAATGGAGTTGCTATCATCCGGATTTCATCGTCCGTGTGGGGCTCACCGATCTGCTTAAGGAACATGTATGTTCCGTTGTGCCCTGGAGCTCAGACTAGAGGCCTCACAATCGGTCGCATAGCGACGTGTAGCATATGATGAAATGGAACCGACAAAGACAAGGGAGACCGGAATGGCCATTTCTGGCTTATTAGCCGTCATCAGCCAGTGAGCCCCGCACTTTCAGCATATTCACGATCACAACCCACAAAACAACGAGCCCGTGGCTCAATGTTAGAGCAATTGACTCAAACACCAAAGGTCGCGGGTTCGAATCCCAGGTGTGCCACACTTGGGATTGGGTATGACAGGCTGATGACGGCTTATAAGCCAAAAATGGCCATTCCCGTCTCCCTTGTCTTTGTCGGTTCCATTTTTAAACATGACTATCGACCCAGGGCGCCAATAAAGGTCAATGCGGACCCAGACAATGGCCACCCCCCTCAACGAGAGACATGTGAACTGACAGCAATTTCCTCCTCCCCCCCTTCTTCACCCCGGTGGCTACAGCGATGATTCCTGTGTGTATGCCAGTACAGAACGCCAAAGCCAACTAAGGACTCCCCCACCCCGTCCTCCTATAGTGCACACTGTTAAGGTTAACCCGTAAAATCAACCCTGGGTTACAAACTGGCTATCACCCCCTATAAATACTGTTAGACGCGGTAAGATACTCACCTCCGACGATGGAAGCTTGTATGCTTTTGAAACGTCTGGACAATACACCTATACTCCCTGAGATCGCCTTTTCTTCTCATATATATATATATATATATATATATATATATATATATATATATATATATATATATATTGATAATTTCGAACCGACAAAGATAAGGGAGACCGGAATGGCCATTTCTGGCTTATTAGCCGTCATCAGCCAGTCATACCCAATCCCAAGTGTGGAACACCTGGATTTGGGTCAATGAAATTGGCAACAGGAACAGTGGTTATCCGCATGTTCTCCGTGTGGCTAACTAATTTGCAAGTCTCACCGCCTACTGTGGAGCAGGCAGGTCGTTGCGCTTGTGGATGAATGGTGAGCCGGATAAGCATGATTCGAGCAGTTCGCGACTCACGCGGTTGTCGCCTCTAGCGAGAATTTCTGCTTCATCAAAGATGAATGCGCGGCTGTGTTCTGTGTCCTGTCTAGCCAAAATTCTCACTAGAGGCGACAACCGCGGGAGCCACGAACTGTTCGAATCAAGATTTTCCGGCTCGCCATCAATCCACAAGCGCAACGGCCTGCCTGCTCCACATTAGGCGCTGAGACTTTTTCTGGGAGAAGTAGTTAGCCATGCAGATAACGTGCGGATGACCACTATTCCTTTTGTCACATCAATTGATAGATGGGTGTGTACTAAGGGAACGGTGGTAATAAGAACAGGGTAGTTTAAAGGACGGGAAGGGTCCGTAACGCGTTGGCTACGAAAATAAGTTTATGTGTCCACCATTCTGGTTCAATTGAGCTGGTTTTTAGAAATGAATTATACCTATCACACGCCTATCTATCCATGCCTGCCTATACGCCAACCTTATCCTAACCCTATTCATTTTGTTCGTTAGGGTAAGCATTGGTTGCTGGTTTAGTAGGATCGCACAAGAGCTCCTAGCCGCTGGCTTTTGTCAGATTTTTATATTTTACTTGATACATTTTGTGGAACATCAACATCTTAGGCGGGGTTAGAACCCACTTGGGCAAAGGTTCGGCTTGAGTACAACCAGCATCCTAACAACCTGAGCTGCAAGGCCCTCATGGCATTCAACATGGCGAGAATGTGTGTGCTGAGTGATACAGGGTTTGACTGAACACCTCCCCTGACAAAATGTGGCGGGACTTGGGAGTAGGTAGTGCGCCCCTACTACAGGAGTTTTTACGGAATGATATTGCGGACAAAGACAAGGGAGACTGGAATGGCCGTTTCTAGCTTATTAGCCATCATTAGCCAGCTGAACCTAGCCCCAGGTGTTGGTTAGAAGTCCAAAGTTCTAACCCACTGCGCCACGAGCTAGTTTTCTCGTCGGTTTCGACGGGGAAGCATTAGCAATGGTAGATGGACCCTCACCGATCGGGTAACGGACTCACTAGTCCCCTAACCGATCGGTGAGCGCACATCTACTAGGCGTTTTTACGCCATGTTCCACGAAGGTACCAATTACCGTATCCTTAACCTAACCCTTGCTCTCCTGGAATTCAGCGTAAGGCCGCCTGTAATGCGGAAGCTACATATCCGGTTTCCTTCCCAAAGCCTAACCCAGATTCGTGTCCGGTCTGCCATACCTTGGGTTTAGGTATTTCAGTCCGCTTACGGCAAAGAGGCCAGAAAAGGGTACTTCCGTCTCCCATTATTTTGTGGTTATACTACTTACTTGCCGACATTGTTCTGCCATAGGACTCTGTGCACCTACGACTTTATTATACTTAAACGTCTAAACGGTGGAGCATCTAGCCTTTTAGGTAAACGAGCTCTGCCCCACGGAGTGGGAGTGCCATAAAGGCCACATTAAGAAGGAGCCATTGCAACCTGAATCTCAGTCCACCAGTCAGCCACTCCACACAAAACATATATTGGGCTGGCCACGCGGTCCGAGTTATCCCGTCAGTTGGCAACCTTCTAAGCCACGGCTTTTAACGCACATTAATAATTTCACGCGCGTCAGATTGAAATTATAGGCATGTAGACATTACGGACGAAGATCAGGGAGGCTGGAATGGCCATTTCGCCTTCATCTACCATTGGTGGTGTTCCCGATGAAAACCAACATACAACGAGCCCGTGACGCAATGGGTTAGATCCTTGGATATCTACGTCATAGGTTGCGGGTTCGAGCCTCGGTTGGTGCAATGCTTGGTTTTGGAAATGGCTGGCAGATGAGGGATAATAAGTCAGCACTGGTCAGTCCAGTCCCTCTTGTAATTTCCGTAATGTCTATCAGCCTCTATCGCTATCCGCTGAGAGGCCGCTGTTGGGGCTTGAGAGGGCGAGTGGATTCCGTAACCGATCGGGGAGCGCCCATCTGCCCTTAACCTATAGCCCAAGTTGGCTAATTATCCAGAAAGGACCATTCCGATCTCTCTTGTCTTTGTCAGTTGCACCCTATCATCAGATGAAATTTTTCCATTGGATGTGAACCATCTCGTATGGTTTACGAATAGGATTAATAAACGGACAGGTGTGATGCTTTATGAATAGTCATTTAATGGTTTTGAAAATGCTCTAAAATTGGAAAGTTTTGAAGACCGGAAGACACAATTTTTCGGGTAGAAAATTTGAAAACTGCGTGATTCGCTATCAATGTAGTACAAGAAATTATGTTTCGTGTAAGCTTTCGATTAAAGATAGTTGACTTTATAAGGACATCTAAACTCATTGGAAATATTGCATTCTACTTATGTAGACATTTTTTGCATAACTTCGATTTTTTTAAGAGGCCGGAAAGGAGATCATTTAATGGCCCGCATTCTGGAGTAACTGAACTATCTAAGGAGTCAGCTGAATGATCACTATTACAATAACCCTACTTAATTTATCTTTTCGAATTGAAAAAAATCAGAATTTCGGTTAACATTTCACGAGATAACAAATCCACTATAGAGTACTGCACGTTTTTACTTTTACCTATGCAATTTTAAAGGGTTATCTAAGTTAGAATATCAATTTTTAAATGAACTTGAAGTGATTTGAGGACATATTTAGTGTTTGGCGCGTGAGAATAGGTATGTAAAGGCCTTTGTTAGTTGTCCATCGAAAATTCGCGGAGATCTCGCAACGGACGCTCTGCGTATTTCGGAGTATTATTGTCAAGAAAATTTTATATTTTCATCTTGTAATCAGGTTAGATCGGTGCATGCTACTGTCACGTGATTGCTGTTATTGATTTCTTCCAGCTTTCGGTTAGAGTGGGGCCACCAGCATCCTACAAGCAAATAATAATCACCCCATCAGTGCGGAGAAAGCAATTCCCTAAAAAATTCAGTGGTGTATGAAAACGACCCTATCTGTTCCTAACAGTAGACAGTTGGATGACCTTACTAGGGCTTATGTGCGTCCTTTTCTCTGCCAGAGCTGTAGAACCCGAGGCATGCATATGTTCACTTTATCCAGAATACCCTCAGTCAGACCGACATTGCCGCGAAGCTCAACAAATGGCCGCCGTCGCCAACAGTGGAACAGAAGGATGAATGAGGGCTGCTTGGTCGAGCGGGTGGCAAAAGGTATCCTTGATCTCGCCATCTGTTCCAGTGAGTCATATATGAACGCTGGTGGCTTCGAGGTAGTTGACGTTACTATGGTTACTACGTCTAGGTAACAATGATATCCAGGTCGCGAAGACTGAACCAGGGTGTGAACGAAGAATTGACTGAAGTGAATACTGCAGCTGCTTAATAAAAAAATTATAGTAATTTTCTTGGACTACGATAGTCCAGTCAAAGCTTAGCTCGCTCAAGAGCAGCGGGCGTCATAAAGTCGCAGTTTACATGACAAAATAATTTAAATTTAGCTCTAAGGATACGGTACAAACTTTAATCATAGTGAGGTATGTAAAAATTGGTAAGCTTCAACAGTTAAACGATAAAGGGCTTAGTTATAAACGCACTTTAAAACTGCACGCTGTTAATATGGAATCGAACAAGTGCGATTACTTATGCTTACAAATATGGTGAAACAGTATTAGACAATGACATTAGAGTGGTGTTTTGGGAGTACTGTGTCCACGAGCAAAAGTGTAGTCTGGGCGTTGATCTTAGGGGAGTGGAGAGGGTTATATTTCAGTCTAACCTAGGTCATTTTCGTAGAATCACCCACCTTGATGTCCGGCTGAGAGATGTAAACGGCCGGCCAAGTAGGCTATCTCCTGGGCGGGATAGTTGGATAAAATGACCTCACGCGCTGAAAATCCCCGTCATTGGATTTTCCAACCCAGCTGAGCGATCACAGTCACGTCTGCAGCTGCATGCATTATTTAATATGCCCTATTTCCTAACTCACAAGTCCCTTTTATTGTAGCTTGTTGGACTTTTCTGCCGTAAATACAACGGAACCCTGTCCATAGCAGACAAACCCTTGGTTAAGCCACAGATTTAAGTAATTAAAGCATTTCATATGACAACTTAGATGAAATATACGCACTGCAGTAGGTTTGCCTTGTCAGTCAAAAAAATAGAATGTCGCACAACTAGTACAGTCTCCAACATTTCAGAGGCTGAGCAGTGGTCGTTTATGGCTGGAGACGGAGGGAGACGGATTCCATCTCGTAGTCCACTTTTAATGGTTGTGTGCATTCTCTGTTTCCCATGGTGTGCTTTGAGAGATGCGGATATTGCAGAAATTTCCAGGTATGGCAAGCTGCAGTCAAAATTGAGCTGGCCTTGAGCGTTCGAACTAAATTTATCGTCATCCCAGTTAAGTGCGGAAACGTGACTACCACCTTAAAGGTATAAAACATAAATTTGACGAAATTAAATTAGGTGCTCTGAGCTGGTGATGATTATCAGACTTGGTGCAGGTTGTTAGTTTGGTAGCATGAAACATTGTAATATTGCTCCCCGAGGGATTTACGCTTTTAGAAAATAAACATTATGCTATGTATCGGGCTGACCAGGTTTTCTGAATGTTTTTACGTCAACTTACAAGGCCAAGGAGATGGCGTGTAGTAGCTATTGTGCGTTTGTTTGGGCTAGCATGGGCTGGGCTAAACAAACTTTATTGTTGGTGTTTATAACGCGGTATCACATGCAGCAAAGAAAACAGACTGAGCTTAGTTTTGCTTTAAGGGCTCATGATTTAGGTTTCCTAGTAATTTGAAACTATAATATCCCATCTGCAAATAACAAAATCAGGTGCTTACTGCTAAATTAATTTCCGCCCCAGGCAACACCGACTGTTGACCTCAGTTATCTCCGAAGTCCATTTGTTCAACAGAAAAATGTTGGCCGTGACATGATTCAGCACGGTCATTTTTATTTCTTATATAGGATAAACCTATTTCATGACCTGAAAATACTAATTATACATAGTACCCACAACATACATAATAACCATACATATAATATATGTAATATATAATATATAGTGAGCGTTAGCTATGTTTAGGGAATTTAAAGGCATTCAGTGCGTGCTGGTTTACCGAATTACCGGGTTTTGATTGGCTTGTTATGCGTTACGATGCATAAAAATACTTCTAATAGTTAAAAACCAGTTAGACGTCCGCAATGAGATGGATGCTATGGTTATTTGTGATGTCCAGTTACTAAATATTTAGAATATTGTGTATTATTATTAAGAATATATATATATATATATATATATATATATATATCGTTCCGTTGTGCCCTGGAACTCAGACTAGAGCCCTCACAGGTGGTCGCATCATATTCCCGATCGCAACCGACAAAGCAACGAGCCCGTGGCACAATGGTAGAGCGTTCGAATCGAATAGCAAAGGTCGCGGGTTCAAATCCCAGGTGTTCCACACTTGGGATTGGGTATTGCTGGCTGATGACGGCTAATAAGCCAGAAATGGCCATTCCGGTCTCCCTTGTCTTTGTCGGTTCCACATTATCAACATATGCTACACGTCGCTATGCGACTGCCTGTGAGTACTCTAGTCTGAGTTCCAGGGCACAGCGGAACATGCATGTTCCTTAAGCAGATCGGTGAGCCCCACACTATCATCATATTCACGTGGAGAGAGCGCAAGTGATCAAGAGGTCTGGTGAGAAAGAGCCAAACTTTCACGCTAGTTGTCAACAGCTGTCATGAAATCACGGTCAGTAATGACTCGGACGCAGACTAACAAGCAAGTATTGCATCTAATTCTACCCCAAGCGATATATCTGGGTGCTGCCAATTGAAATGGGCTCGTAATCGCATGGACATTGAGTACGATATATACCACACTTCCTATTCCTCCTTGGTGCGAAAGAACGATGGAATAAACAGAATAGGAACATAAATGTTTGAAAAGCCGTCTTTGCTAATTCAGGGCTAAAATGCTCCGGAAAAGATAAAACTCGAGGTCTGCAAGTGGTGGATTGTTTGCTTTTGCGCTCTAAATTGAACTCTGGACACAAGGAGATGAGTATGTTCCGCAACGTGTTTGGTGAACGATCCTCCTATGCTAAACGCTCCTCTCAACGGGACGGTAGGGCCTGTTACCACTGGTAGACCCTTGAACTTGCAACCCCCAAGGATCAAAGAATCTGGGTTCAAACTGCAGGTCCTGAACCCCCGAGGTTGGGTAAGGATAGATGACTCCGACTACGAAGAGCAAAATTACTACCCCAATCTCTTTTGTCTATAGAAAGAAGAATCAATTACTGGAACAAGAATTTTGTGGTCTGACCTTTTCGGATGCTCACTCGGACCCACCATCAGAAGCCGTGGCTTGGAAGGTTGACAACTGACGGGATAACTCGGACCGCGTAGTCAGCCC
>WEDG01006403.1:0-43107 GCA_017591395.1 Schistocephalus solidus
ATCCTGAAGGCTTTGTGGATGTTTAACTTCTCTCCAGAATGAAGTTTATCGTTCATCATGCGCTAAAACATAGTAAGGTCAGCAAGATGATTTCCTTCGGGATAGGAGCACTTCATTCACGTAAACCCTGGTTAACTACGCAATTATTTCGGACTAGGGCGTCCTTTTTGAGTTCAATTCAATTTCCTTGAAGAAAATAGGCATGGGCCTTTGAGTACCATATTTGTAATGTGACATCAAGTGCGGTATACAGAGAAACCCCGTGGGCTGCAAATGTCCAAAGGCGATCATTAAATATGACAATTGGTGCGTGAGGCTTGAGGTTAAAGTTAAATCCCTCATCGCTCCGGCTCGTTTTGGAACATTAAACTGTCAAGGTTACTTTTAAAGCTTTCCAGCGATGGTGACATCGCAACGTCTTCAGGGAGGGCTTTCCATGGTTTAATATCTCAGACAGAGAGAGAGAACTTGCGCATATCCAGTCTCGCCTGCTGGACGCACAGTTCCAATGGGTGGCCTCAAAGATGGGTCTTCGCAGCAAATTCAAAGAAGTCCGAGAATTCCAGGAAACAACCCAATCCCATCAGAATGCTGAATGTCTGCATGAGAACCCCGCGCATTTGCCTTTAACTAAAAATTAACAGATTAAGATTCATTAGGTAGGTTGGATATAGCAAAGTGCTTTGACTTTTAACCATTTTGGTTGCTCTTCTCTATGCTCTTTTGCGGCAGTTGTGATCTTGAACTGTCTAGGGTCTCCAGGCTTGTACAGCATATTCCAAATACGGCCTAACGAATGTTCCAAAAGTCTAAGTGAAAAGATCTTCCCCAGAATACAAAAGGTTCATCTAATGACATGCAACACAGACATTGCACACTTCGTCACATTTGAGCTGTGAGCGGACGGTTTGAAGGTGGTGGTCATCAACACATCAAGGTCCTTTCGGGTTTCCACGTCTTGTTAGGCTTCAGCATTGAGAAAGTAGCTTCTAATGTCAACAGATCTGGATAGGTTGCCTTAGCGAAGCATTGTACACTTATTGACGTTAAACAGCAAAACGTAATGATTCGACCCCTCCTCCTACCGAGTTGAGTCAATCTGTAGTTAATCTTCGTCGGAAGGGCTCTGGATTACATTCCAGATTTGTATGTCGTCGGCGACCATTGCTGCTTCAAATTTCAGATACTTGAAACAATCCTCCAAGTATACTAGGAACAGTTTGGCCCTTGTACTGAATCCGGAGGAACCCCACTCTTGACTGCAGCATAACGTGACCACTCTTGGCCGGTGCATACAACCTGGTGCAGACCCGCGAGAAAGCTTTCGATTCATTTGTGGAGGGTAGCTCTGATTCCAATTCTTAGTAGCTTGTACAACAGTCTCTGGTGCAGCAAAGTGTCGAAGGCCTTTTGAAAGCCAATGAATGCGATGTGAACCACGTGTCCATCTTCATCTGCAATAAACGAAACCAGGCCAAATCTATGACACGAAGACTGTTGCAAATGGGAGCTGAGGCATTACAAATAGACTGAGATCTTCTCTTCTCCGGGAACGTCACTGAAGACTGGAATTTATTTAACGAGGGGTTTTTAAATCTAGTAGAATGCCTCTGTCCATCATCAAAACTAAGGATATCCAATCGACCAAAGTGGCTAAAAAGAGATCTTAAAAGAGAGATTTACAGGAAAGGAAGACTCTACAAGAAATTTTGCCTTTCCAATGAAAATTCAGGCTAGCAAGCATACAAAATTCGAAGGAACAATGTTAAAAGCTTGATAAATAAATTCTTTATTTAAGGCCAAGAGGAGCCCATCATTAAATTTTTTAGCGCGGTGGATAATTGGTGCACTATGTGAACAGCCATATGAACAGCAGAAATGAATGGTACGGTAGGCATATACTTTCAGAACGATTCGCCATTTTTAAAACAATAGTCAGCAATCTTTGGAATACACGATAAACTGAGAAAGAAACAGTGAAAAATAACTTTTATGGTTTATCGGGGTGGTGTTCGATGAGCCACCAATTTAAAAATGGAAACTAAGAGAAAAAACTGCTTCTCTAAAAAATAAAAAGCAAGAGTACATGGGATTGGTACGAGGCAATGGGATAGTACTGTGATGTTGCTGACAACGTATGAAGGTTCGGAACGCTCCATGTCAGGTAAAAGATAAGGTATTAGCCTAAGCTACTGTTTATAACCATCAGTGAGGTGAGAGAGGAATCACTCATCGTAGACAACAGGGTAAAAACGAAGAGATGAAAGTAGAGACAACGAGATCATCACCAAGACGCGACCTTGCTGACTGCATAGTCCACCGGTAAGGTGGCGAAAACATCATGACCTGCCGCAATCATCAAGGGATCCTGGTGGCTATTGTAAGGTTTAAAAAAAGGGAGGAAATAATCTAGGTTGTCAAGAGTTGGCAATGATGGTTTAAATGGAGGGAAGACAATGTGACTGCGCAGATTGACTCTGCAGCGGACAACGAAAACATATTAAGAAACCGACGTAATATCAAGAGAACTGCCTAAAATAACAGGAGAACCCTTTTAAAAATCCAAAAGTAGCAAGTTTTGGAAGGAAACAGACAATACGGACTTTATATCTTCCGAAGTTAAATGTTTATATTATTTGGTTTTTAAAACCGCTAATTTAAACGACAACCTGAATCCGATAGATTACTTGAAGCCTTCAGATGGCAGTATGGCCAGAGGTAGATTAAATCCCAAAAAGAGCTCCGTAAAGTGCTTTTATGCCCCTAAGGTGAACTTTGGAAAAAGAGAAAATTCAGAGTAGCGCAATCAGTAACAGTGTTTAGTTATTCAAGCTTTACACGAATCGAATGCAGTCTGACCTGAAGACCATGTCACCGAAGAAATCGCTTCAGTTAATGGCCTCCTAAACCAGTTGCTCAAACCAGGCGTGGAATTTTACATTCTAAAAGCATTCCGGATTGTCAAGAAGGGTGAAAAACAGACTAGGAACGCAGCGAACGTGAAATCTGAAAATCATGCAAGGGAGCAAAGACCAAATCAAGGCGATCCTATCCCAAAAACCCAACCTCCGTCACTCACATAAAGAGGTTTTTTAACCGGGCTACTACTCTGCGGAAAGTCTGAAACCCCAGGAACTTGTCTTGGAACTACAATCGCGACTGAAGGCTGGCAAACACAATCTTGCTATCTTCGAGGGGAAGGTAGTTCAAAAGAATGTGACTTTTGCCATTGAGCCAACCAATTGTATAAAGGACAACAACAACAACCTCACTAACGCCAAATCCAGCAGGGAACCAATCGCCCAAATGGATAACAGAACTAAGTCCGTTACGGTAAGCGTTCTCATTGAGGAAAACAGAGTTACCAAAACTCATCAAGAAATGGAAAAGGCATACGAGCTTGACGCCAGAGGAGACAAAACAGGAAGTTTGGCTGGCGCAAATTTATGTGCTTGTACGCAAATTCCCAAAGCCTTTTATAAAAACTTGAGTTAAAAATTTGCCTTGCCAAAACATTTCCGGATGTGATAGCAGTAATCGAAACCTGGCTATCGGGCGGTATTCGAGATAGCGAAATAACATTGTCTGTATAGCAAATATATCGGAGGGACAGAGAAAACCAACACGGTGGTGGAATAATTGTAAATGTGAAAAAAAGCGCGTAAAGTGTCCGTCAAGAAGAGCAAGATTTCCTGCAGCACTGAAGCCATATGGTTGACCATATGGAGGTCCTCACTTTCTATCGGCCACCCAGGATAGGCCGAGTAGCAGACACCTACCTGTTGGATCAATTAGGAAAGCTTTCCATTTGATTTAATGTCCTGATTATGGCTGGCATCAAAACACCAGGGATTAACTGGAGCACTGTTCAGTCATCATGCCCGAAATCAACTTTTGATGATATTTTTCTGAATAAGACCTTGAAGGCCCTCCTCAAACAAAATGTCCTGTTCTCCACCAGAACACATAAAGGACAAATAACTAACTGTCTGTACCCGGTTTTTACGACAAAATCAGGCAGATTTGATGAGAGTATTTCAATGCCTTCACCCAGTCGAAGTGATTATGTGGTGCTTATGTGGGACTAATCCTTATTCTCCGTTGCGCCTGTTAAAGAGAAAAAACGGCGTAAAGTTTGGCGAGGAAATTTTCATGAGATGTGAGCAGATTTAACCAACCTCAAATAAGCTTGAATGTTTTCGGGCACTGTGAACAAAGATTGGGAGTTCCTTCGCAATGCTCTTCTGCAACTCATGGACAACAACTGCCCATTAACGAGTGTCCATCAGAGCAAGCGTCCTGGGTGGATAGACAGCAACCAAAAAGGGTAATAAACAGGAAACACAAATTGTGGAGAAAAAAAAACTGTGAGTTTAATCAAGTCACATATTTTTAACGAGTATAAAACACAGAGAAACAAACTGAGAAGCCTTATCCTTAAAACGCGACGACAATTGAAGAAGACTTTGCTGCAAATGCAACGCAGACTACAAAGTAAGTTTTAAGTTACCTCCGCAGATGTACACGAAATAAGCATCAAATCATAATGATAAAGACTGCCGTGGGCGTCGAAATGGCTGAAAACAGGGATGATTCTGAGTACTTTTCACAGTTTTATCGCTCAGTCTACAGAAAAGACGCAAGTTTCCTTCGTCTCTCAGCGTATCTACTGCCAACTGCAAGCATCAGCCGCATGATATTCTCAGAATTTCTCCTACGAAGGGAATTAAAGGAATCAAATTGTTGAAATTTCCCGGACCAGATGAGCTCTCACCCAAGCTTCAGAGAGAACTCGCCAATGAACGTATCGCAACTCTGGATTTGCTCTTTCAAAAGTCACTCAACTCCGGAACACTTCCTATCAATTGGAAGCTGGCACATATAACTCCCTTGTACAAAAGTGGTAGCCGGGTATCAGTGATAAAATACAGGCCCATAAGCTTGATATTGATCCTTGGCAAGGTTATGGAAAGGAAAATTAAGAGACAATTATTCAGGATATTCTCTTTCGAGAAGAGTCGACCATTCAAGAAATAAAAAGTCTGAAGGCAAATAAATTCCCAGCCCCGACGACATTCCAGCAAGGGTGCTCCTCGAACTTGCTCGAGAGCTGGCCAAACCGTTATTCTTTCTGTGCCTGAAATCGTTCCAGGTCTGTCCGTCTGACCTCAAACTGATGCAAGCTTATGGAGAAGAATTTTCACAGCGTTCACGGTGTCCTTAGAAAACCCTGAACACAAAAGCCAACGGAAATCTAAGTGATCACAAGCTTATTCCTGAAAATAAGAAATAACTAACCAAAGAGGCCTCGAGTGAATCGCCCTTAACTCATTGTTATCAAAGGCATGTCTGAATCTGCAAATGACACCCCAAAATAAAGACTGCACGATAACGTAATCAAGGTCGAAGGGGGTTGGTTCAAATTTGAAGATAAGTGAATTCTCGAATTTTAAACCGAAGGTCGAACGCAGTTATTTCAAATTTGAAGATAAATGAATTCTCGAATTTTAAACCGATTTCTTCGTTTCCTGTTGAAAATATTGGCTTAATTATTGACAATTTATTGTATTTCAACCTCATTATCAGCTGCACACAATTGCAGTTATTGCAATTGCAAAAGGGTAAAATATAAAGTTTTTAAACTTTTTCACCCTACATAGCCTGATTAAAGTTCTCGCAGATTTACGTCAAAAGGACGGAATATAAAGGTTAATTCAAGAAATAAAGTTGAAATTTTGTAAGTTTACCTTATTTCCAGCGAAGAATAATTTGCAGTAACTGGTATACCACTTGATATAATTTTTTATCCTGCATAGCCTCTTCGCTAATTATATTTTCAGTTTAAACTCGTTACCTAGCAGATATTTGCTTGCAGTACCTTGCTTAAAACACATATTTCAAATATTACATCTTTTATTCCGCAAAAAGTTACTAGTGACAATTTTCCTTTCGTATTATCGATTTGAAAAATACTTATATTTTAAAATCAATATGAAACCCCAGTCAGTGCTTTGACGCAAACATCCTCTTCGTGTAAAACTTCCACAAGAGCAACCAACCTTAAGCATGAAGAAATTAGACCTTGACGCCCTCGACAACTTTAATACCTTTTATGTCTAAATACGGTTCTCTCTTCACCAATTTTGGTACCATTTGAGGGAAAGTTGTCTTCAATAACTTTACAACAATGCGTGAAACTAGAGCTTTTTATAAACATGGTCAGTACCGAGTCAATTGACCGACATAAGAGAAGTTTCAATTTTCTTTTAAAAAATTCCCCAAGAGTAAAATCCCCCTGGACGTTGCATTTCATTTCCTTTTACTCATGCGGCTTTAACTTTAAAATCGCTGAAGCATAAAGGTTGTCTTCCCGTAGCAAAAACCCCCCAATTCTGGTCAAACGTTTTTCAGCGATTGAAGTTGACCTTAGTTTCTTTAAGCATGAGCACTCAGCTCAATATTTGAAAAAAACAAGTTGCTTATCTGTAGGGATAAAACCCCAATGGAACGTCGGGTTTCATCCTCATTAGCAAACAAGAAGCCTCCGTCTACGCCTTCAGTATCAAAAGGTATCTCAGAGGTTTATCCTGTAGCTAATTCAAGCCCACGGCCCTCCGGATCGACAGGAATTTCGATTCCAGCTGAATCTTCACCCGCTAACCTTGTTCCTGGTTTGAGTGAAATTGTGTCAAGGCCTCTTATTTATCATCCCAAGCAAACCATGCCTGCTATAGCTGCCAAATCTACTAAACCTAAGAAAACTCCTAGTAAATCTGAATCATTGGTTAATCCAGGCATTAAAATCAGTAATGTCATTACCGATGGGAAACCTGATAAACCCTTAGCATCTAAAACAGCTGCGAACGCTAACGTTAGCATCTTTCCCAACCCAAAAAGTGTCCGAAATCCCCAAATAATTTACGCTTCTAATTATGTACCCAGTTTTTCGAAATCATTTATTCCTTTTTCAAATGCACATTTTCTGCCAATTTATGCTAACTTCCCTCAAAATCTCATTTCTATGCCACCCCCTATCTTTCAAACGCCACAATATAGACTTCCATTCCAAGGTTTTCATCCAAATATACTCCCATGAACGTACTGCATGATCACTTCGACAAAGTGGAGGTAGGCAGTGTACCTCGTCTATACTGTCAGGATCTTTAGTGAAGACGAGATCTAAACAACTAGCCTGTTGTCCTCCACGCGCTCTCGTTGGAACAAATACATGTTGGGTGAAAAGAGCTTCAAGTGTTGTATTTAGCAGACGATGATTGAATGGAAACCTTTGAGCTCTGTGTCTGCAGATCGTTCCATCGAATGCTGGGTGCATTGAAGTCACCCATGAGAACAACATCAGGTCGACTGCTAATCTTCTTTATGTTCTCCAACAAACAGGTATCAGCGTCAGTGTCTGTCCCCGGTGGTCGGTAGAGAGTCATGACTTCAAGGGACTGCGATCCCCGCGTCTTTATTTTCAGCCAAATAGCCTCAATACCATTGCTAATCTTCTCCGTCATTTCACACACTGTGAAATTGCTTTTAACATACATCGCAACTCCTCCACCCGGGCGTTGGGTGCGGTCTCTCCTGAACAGCTGGTACCCGGATAAGGCTTCTTCGCAATCACTGATGTTCTGTGGCAGCCATGTTTATGTGATTGCTATAATATTGGGAGACAGAACGGCTACCTGAATTCTCAGTTCGTCGAGTTTTGAAAACAGACTTTGGGCGTTGATATATAGAAATTTTAGTATGCAGCAGTCAGCAGAGCCAAATTCCGTTTGTCTCGAGTTTGCCAATGCTAATTTGCCGATGCCATCATGAGCATTGGCTGGTTCCCGAGCAATGTTGCGTTTCTCTGTATCACGCGTTCCCTGTAAATCACCAGATTGTTCTCTCCAGCTGCAAGTCTCCTCTTCATTTCTATCACTAATTCGCTGCGTTTCAGACGTTCTGCTGGAGAGTAGTCCGGCTGAAAAAAAACCTGTTTATGAGAGTTTCGAAGGTTTTTTTTCTCGAGCGAAGTAGCTTAGCCTCTTCCTTGTTGTCCAAGACAATTTCGATAGGCCGTGGTTTCACATTTTGGGACTGTTCAATATCCTTTTTTCCGAGCCTGAAGGCAGCGCGAACGGTTATCGTCTCTCCTGAATGAAGTATATCATTCAGCAGGTGCTGAAACATAGCAAGATCAGCGGATATCCATTCCTTTGAGGTGTGTGCATTTGATTCAGGTAAGCCCTGGATAAAAATGCAGTTCTCTCGGTCTAGGGAGTCTTTTGATTCACTGCCGATGATATTTTCCTCTGAATGACCAGAGGGATTCATTAGGTTTGTTTTCAACTTTATAATCGTTTTATGTTGTTTCCCAATGATATCTTGCCACTCATTGGTATTTTCGCTCCCAACTAAGGGCTCTTTAGAACTGCTGGGATAGCCGACAGGATGTGAGTTTGAAGTCGAAACTGCCTTTGGAAGAGGCATTATTGAAGTTGTCCTGATATTACCGTTATCCAAATTGGTGGTGTTGTTGTGTTTCCCCATTGCAGCTTGTCACACGTTTGCTTCTGGGGATGCAACTACGGGCTTGTTAGAGCACGCAAGATGGGAGGATGTGATTTGTGGTTCGCTTCGGTCGTCGTCCGTAGGATTCAAAGACTGTTTTCCCGTTATCCCGTCGTTATGGGTATTCGCGTCCGAACATTTTGAGTTGTTACTACTTGTATTTTTTTGTACTTTTGATGATTTGGTCACTGCCTTTTTAACTGTACTATGGCTAACCGTATTTCTTCGAGTATTGTTATCTTGCAAGAGCTTCCTTAAGTCTGCAAGCTCATTTTCCAGTTTTTGAACTCTTTGTAATAAATGAGAACATCCCACACAAGATTCATCCTTGTATCCGATGGATTTGGCTGCCATTACGCTTTTTGCCCGCTTTGCTGGTCCTTGGTTGTAAGTGTAAACTGATCGAGGGCCAGTCGTGGATGCAGAAACAAGCTCAACAGGCTTTCCTTTAAAGGAAGTGCCAGTACTGGTTATGCTGCTATCAAACATTTGCTTTGAGTCCATGAGTTTTAAAAAGACTGCGTGTGTGTATGTTCTGTTTTGGGCGTATTACGAAAGATTTCGACTGGGTTTGGAGTATGGTGAATATTTACAGCAATATGAGCAAAAATGCGCCTACGTGTTCAAAACGCTTTAAAAAAACTATAAATAGTATGCAAAATATGCAGGAACGACTTAGCCGTTTGGAGATGTTGAAGGTCCTGGATAACTTCAGATCTTCACGAGGTTGTACAAATTTGGTTCCTTGAGTGTTTATCAGTTTCTATTAGTGCAGAGGCTGCGTAGTCAAATTGAATAAGATGATAAACAAATTCCAATTTGATGCCGTTTTATGACGAATTTTGGCACGAGAAAAAATTCCAGATGAGCAGGAAGCAAGTAAGTACGTGCAGTTGAAACAGTATTGTCCGGAACAGTCTTAGTGAAGTGGAGACGAGGATCAAATTGTCCAAGTTGGAGAACAAATAATTGAAAAAAAAATAAAAAATAATTGACTATAAACAGACCACCAAATACAACTACAGAAATAAAAGAGATGATTTTCGAAATAATTAAAGACTTAGCTCAGACTCAAGACACAGTTATCGCCAGCGTTTGATATGCAACGTTGATTGACTGGAACACATTATCCGTAAAAGGTTCATGGAACTCCTTTAGCTCTAAATTCTTAATCACCCTCAATGTGTCAGGGAGGTAAAAAGCGGCCAAAATTGCGTCCAATGTCCCGTTTGGCATTAAAAGAACTTTCGTAGATATCGATAAGAAATGTTCGGAAAAATATACGGGACGAAAATAAAATTCCTAGGTCAAGGCACGCAGGTCGATTTTCGAAAGCTAAGTGAAATCTAAAACTTTGGACGTATTTTTTTCGTTTATACTGTCGTTATTGGCTTAATTGTGATAAAAGTTTTGCATTTCTAGCCCTTAATCGTATACAATTACCTATGGGCTTTGTCTATAACAATAGGTTGAACTATACAGTGTCATATTATTCACCTGACATAGCCTCAATTCTCATTCTCAACGTTTAACGGATTTATTTGTTTCCTGCAATCTTTATTAGCTAAATTATTGATAAAGTTTTGAATTTCTAGTCTTTAGACAACTACAACTTGTTATCCGTATAAATCCTAGTAGAAAACGTAGAACTATAAAGCGCTTACATATAATTTAGGTTGAAATTTCATAAATTTATTTTACCCTGCGTATCCTGCGTAGATTTTTCTCTTATTTTCGACGAAAGATGAAACCAACAAGCTCCATTCGTCGTAAACTACATGCCTCAGGACCAAAACGATGCTTGAATGCACCTAGCAGTTTCAACATTGACTCAAATTACAACCCATAGTTAAAGCTAAACAGCTAGATCTGTCCACTTTACAGAACTGCAACGACTTCCTTATGAAGTTTGGATCCATTTTGTCTATACTCGGCAACCTGTTCGATGGTAACATATCTGATGTTCCCTCTCAGGATTGCAGGCGTCTCGATTCGCTTGTTCACTTGGTCGCAAGCGAGGCTTTTGATAGATAGAAACGTTATCACAATTTTCTCCTAAAAAATACTCCCATACACAGACACACAGTTGACGTTGCTATGGACTTTTTGTACTCGGGTGGTTTCAACTACAAAATAGTGGAAGCAAAACGCCTCTCTTCGCGTAGCAAGAATCCTCCTTTACTAGTTAAATTGTTGTCAACAGTTGAGGTTGACTCAATCTTTGCTCAACGAGGTCGCACTTCTCGCTATTTGGAAATGACAAAATGTTACCTTTGTCGAGATCTTACACCAATGGAGCGAAGAAATGGGTCCTTCTTATCATCAATTTCTCAACCTAATATTCATTAGTCTGGTCGTATTTCTACTAACGTCAATGCAACAGCTTATTCATCTCCTCAGATGTCTAGTTCGGTCAGCCCCTCCACTCAACCTTCTAATTCGTCTCCTCGCGGCCGAATACTGCAATTTCCGGTGCTTTCAGTCCGCCTGTAATGTCTGCGACCCCGTCCAAAGCATTTATACCGTCTAACCCGTCTAAAGCACATAGACTGCTAGTTTCCCCTCTTAAACGCAATTCTCCAGGCCTCTCCGGGAAATTTCCCGAGCCAAATCGCATAAATAACCTTCTTCAAATAAAAAATCCGCAATCATCTAAATTTAACTTATTTAACCCTCCACAAGCTAGCTCGTCCCATAACCCCACGGGTCATCTTATACCCTCAATTATATCACCTAAGGCAGGTTTTCCAAAATAAGTAAATCTAACCCAGACCCAAAAGCAAGATAGCGCAGGTCTCAGTAATCGCATACTGCCCTCTCCAAAACTAAGCAAGCCTCTCCAACAGGCAAATAACCCTAACCATGTAAACAGATATACAAGACCTGACTTTCCAGCATTTAATTCTTAAAGCTGCTTGCCATCTTCCACCAAACCCTATATTCCATCTTACTTCCCATCATTCCGTTTTAACTACCAACAGGCATATCCCGGTCGTAACTCCATTACTTAATGAAACTAAGAAATGAGTTCTCGAAGACTCTGAGAAGGCAGAATTGTTTAGTGCATTCTTTGCAAATCATCTTACGATGGAATCTGAACCGGTTCCGACGTTTCAGGCATTCTCATTTAATGTTATCAGCAGCATTGATTTCTCCAAAGAACTAATTCGTAAGCAAATAATGCGTCTGAAAAACTCGCACTCTTCGGGGACTGACGGTATTCCAAACTCAGTTATTAAGAGAGTACCGAGCTTTCCCCGATTGCTTAGCCATGCATTCCCAGTTTATCTTTTAAACGGATTCTTTGTGACTCATTGAAGACATGTATTATTCTTCCTGTATTCAAGTCGGGATCTCGTTCGTACGTAGTGGTCAGTGGTTGTGATCTAATTTGACCTGAGCAAAGCCTTTGAAAAGGTACCGCACAGACGTCTTCTGGTGAAACTGGAAGCCCTCGGCATCCGGCCTCCTCTCCTTGAATTCATTGGTTCCTACATGTCTAACTGCAGCCAGAAGGTCATAGTAGGTAAAAGCTATTCGACGCCTCAGCCGATCACGAGTGGCATTTTTTAAGGCACGGTTCTAGATCCCCTTCTCTTCATTCTGTACATAAACAAAATTTCAAATTTACTCACAAATTCACAAAATGTCGTTTAGGCTGACGATCTCAAGTGCATTTATTCATTTTCTAAAGACACTGCCAATAGTTGCGTTGAAAAAATCCACACTGATCTACTTATGCTCTCACGTTGGAGCTGTAATTTGCCGATGGAGTTTTCTTCATCCAAGAGTAGTTTCATGTGTTTTGGCCCCGCCAAGCTTCCGGGACCCCATTCTATTTCAAAATAAAAAAACTTTTTGAACGATCAACCATAAAAGACTTAGGTCTAAGTTACACGAATAAGCTAGCATTATCGCCTCATGCAGATCGAATTTCTGCAAAGGCTGCACAGATATGTGGTTTTATATCACATATTTTTTCCTTCCGGAAATAAAGTGAAATCTGTACCGCATGTTCGTTCTTCCTATCCTTGAATATTGCTGTCCCCTCTTTGGGCTGAAGAACGCCTCTGACCGCAGTAAGATTGAAAAAGTTCATAGGGTTTTAACTCGAGACTATTTTCTCTTCCTGGATCCAGTATCTCTTATACGGACAGATTCCAGTTAGCAAACATTAAATTTATGTGGGTTAGAAGACTCAAAGCAGGTCTCTGCTTCCTGTTACGCGTTAACTATAGCCCAAATCCCCCAGGAATTAACGCTCTAACTCAGGTAGATCAACCTTTTGCCACTCATTATTCCTCCAGGATAGTTTCACCACCCCTTAGCTCCACAACTTACCGTTCTCAGTTTTTGCCTCCAAATATGCTTTCATCTGGAATAATCTTCCATTGGAAATTAGGTTGTCGTCCATATTAGCTATTTTCAAAAATAAATTGGGCAAACGGGAATTCTTCCTACCGACTGGAAAACAGCCCACATCGCACTGCTTCACAAAAGTGGTAATCGTGCATTTGCTACAAATTACAGGCCTGTCAGCCTGACCTCAATCTGTTGCAAGGTTATGGAGAAGGTTGTCAAAAAGGAATTGATGATTTATTTAGAAACCCGTAACCTCTTATCGACTGCACAATACGGCTTTCGTAGGGGAAGATCGTGTGTTACGAACTTACTTTATACGATGCAAAGCTGGACAAAAGCACTCGATGCAAAAGACACTGTGCACGTGGCCTACATTGATTTCCAGAAGGCCTTCGATAGTGTTCCACACCAGCGTCTCCTTCACAAGTTGAGAATGTTCGGTCTTGGCGGCAAACTTCTTACGTGGATAAAGAATTTTCTTGTCGGTCGTTCCCAAGTGGTCTGTGTAGGCGGATCGCGATCAAAGCGCACAGTCATCGAGAGTGGAGTCCCACAAGGTTCAGTGCTCGGACCGATCCTATTTCTCTTGTTCATTAATGATTGTGTACAGGAATTGGACTGTAACTTTGCTATGCTTGCGGACGATATAAAAATCTGGAAAGTTATCCACAATGCTGCTGATGCAGACAATTTCCAAGAAAATCTTCGTCGATTGGACGAGTGGTCCCACAAATGGCTCTTGTCCTTCAACTCAAACAAATGCACCCTGCTACGCCTGGGAAATCGAAATCAGGTCACTGATATGCGACCCTACTATTTGAACGGTTTGCCACTCCGAGAAGCACACACACACAGAAGGATCTTGGAGTTTGGATGAAAGACAACCTGAAGCCTTCTACGCAATGTTCCAAGGCAGCTAAATCCGCCAATTCAATACTGTACACTATCAAGCAGGCATTTAAAGTTTTCGATGAAGACTGCTTTTCTAAAGTCTTTGGTACGTTTGTAAGGCCACATCTTGAATATGCGATCCAATCCTGGCGACCGTGGACGCAACAGGACTACAACATGCTCGAAAGGGTGCAGCGGCGAGCCACAAAATTAGTAAGAGGTCAATCTGAACTGCCATATGAGATTCGTCTAAATAACCTAAAGCTCTATCCTCTGAGTTATAGGCAGTTGAGCGGAGACTTGATACAAACCTTCCGTATCGTGCGTGGCATGGATTGCGCCCTCCTATGTGATGACTTTTTTTCCAACTTGCCACTACGAAAAAAATCTCCGAGGTCATCCATTCAAACTAAGTGTGCCCCAAGTAAGATTGGATTTGAGGAAGTATTTTTTCACCAACCGTGTCGTGGAACCGTGGAATAACCTACCTGAGGCGATTTTTATGTCCCAGTCTGTGTATACATTCAAACATCGGCTTGACATACATATGTTACAGTGCCACAAAGACTATGTGACTACTTAACCTTAACAATATCAGTGTACCACGTAAACCTGCCTGCATTCACTTGACTGTTACTTCTTTAATTTGCTTCTTATTCTTGCTACTTTTATGTAACAAATAGGGATTTCAAAGGCGTAAGCCTATTTTCCTCAAATACACTGAACTGAACTGAAAAAAACGTTTAACTTCGGAAGATATAAAGTCCTTATTGTCTGTTTCCTTCCCAAACCCGCAACTTATGGATTTCGAAAAGGGTCCTCCTGGTATTTGAGGCGGCTTACTTGAAATTATATTGGTCTCTAATTATATTTCCATCATCCTCGGCAGAGTCAATCTTTGCATTCACTTTTTCGCCCCCCCTTTTAAATTAGCATCGCTAACTCTTGACAACATTGATATTTTCCTCCGATTTCGCAACCTCGACGATAGTCTCCAGGTTCAGTTGATGATCAAGGCGGGTTCTGAAAGGTTTTGCCTCTTTGATTGGTGGACTATGCAGTCGGCAAAGTCACATCTTGATGATGATCTCATTACCTCTACTATCCCCTCTTCGTTTTGATCCTGGTGTCCATGATGAGTTCTTCCTCTCTCACCTTCACTGGTGGTTACAAACAGTAGCTCTGATTGCTATATTATATCTCACACGACAAGGAGCGTTCCAAACCCTCAAACGTTGTCAGCAACATCACAGTACTATCCCATTGCATCTAGCTATTAATTTTTTAGTGAAGCAGTTTTTTCTCCTAATTTTTTGTAAATTGGCGGCTCTCCGAACTCCACCTCCAATTTAACCGTCAAAAGTTTTTTTACTGCTTCTTTTCTAGTTCACCGTATATGTTAAAGATTGTTAACTATTGTTTTAAAATGGCAAATCGTTCTGAATTGGACATGCCTACAATATTGTTCATTTCTGCTGTTCATAGGGATGCTCACATAGTGCAGCAATTATCCACTTTGTATTTATTTATACCGCTATACTAAGTTTGAAAAGACGGGGCTCTCTGGGCCTTTAATATACAATTTTTTTATTTATTCATTCACACCTGGAATATGGACTTAAGGCATGGCAACCATGGCTGAAAATAAAACATTCAAAATTGCTGGAAATGATTCAAAGGAGGGCGAAAAAAGTAATGATTAGTCAAAAGTCTTTATCATACAAATGCAGACTTGATGCTCTTGACCTTTTCCCTCTGGAGTACAGGCAGATTCGAGGTGATCCCATGGAGACATACCAGCTCGTCAGGAATCAGAACTGTGCTCTACACTTCGAAGAAGTTTTTTCATTGGCCACAACAAATAACCTGCGAGGGAATTCTCTTAAATTTCAATTCAATTCAATTCACTTTATTGAGGGAAATAGGCATGGGCCTTTGAGTACCATATTTGTAACGCCAAATTAAATGCCGTATAAAGAGAAACCATGTGGGTTGCAAAAGTACAAAGTCAATCATTAAATATGACAATTGGTGCGTGAGGCTTGAGGGTAAAGTTAAATCCCTCATCGCTCCGGCTCATTTTGGAACATAAAAATGTCAAGGTTACTTTTAAAGCTTGCCAGCGATGGTGACATAACAACGTATTCAGGAGGGCATTCCAGGGTTTAACAACTCTGACAGAGAAGGTGAACTTGCGAATATCCAGTCTCACCTGCTGGATGCGCAGTTTACATGGTTGAACTCGGAGATGGGTCGTAGCAGCAAATTTAAAGAAGTCAGAGAATTCCAGGCAACAATGCAATCCCTTCACAATACGGAATGTCTGCAGGAGATCACCACGCACTTGCCTATAACTGAAAGGGAACAGATTTAGATTCAATGGATGGGTTGGATATGACAGGGAGCTTTGACTTCTAACCATTTTTGTGGCTCTTCGCTGTACTCTTTCGAGGCAGTGCTGATCTTGAACTGACCAGGGTAGCTAGGCTTTTACAGCATATTCCAAATGTGGCTTAACGAATGTTCCAAAATTCTAAGCAAAAATGTCTTCCACGGAATCCAAAAAGGCTCATCTGATGACTTGCAACACAGCCATTGCACACTTCGCCACTTTCAAGCAGTGGAAGGATGGTTTTAAGGTGGTGGTCGTCAGCACACCAAATTCGTTGTGGGTTTCCACGTCTTGTAAGGCTTCAACATTGAGAAAGTAGCTACTTCTGCAGGTAGATCCAGATGGGTTGCCTGAGCGAAGCATTGTACACTGATTGACGTTGAACCGCAAAACCAAATGATTCAACCACTCCTCCAACCGAGTTAAGTTGATCTGTAGTTAATCTTCGTCGGCGGGGCTCTAGATTAATTCCAGATTTTCATGTCGTCAGCAACCATTGCTGCTTCACAGTCCAGATCCCTGACAAAATCATCCACGCATATTAGGAACAGTATTGGCCCTAGTACTGAATCCTGTGAGACCCCAAGCTCGACCGCAGCAGAACCTGACCTCATGCCCATTGCACGCAAGCTGGCGCAGACCCACGAGGAAGCTTTATATCCATTTGGTCAAGAGTACCTCTGATTCCAATTCTATCTAGCTTGTATAACGGCCTCTGGTGCGGCATAGTGTCGAACGCCTTTCTGAAGTCAATAAAGGCCATGTGAACGCGTGTCTATATTCAAGTGCTTGGGTCCACCTCTGGATCGATTGCAGCAAATAAGTATTGCAGGATCTTCCTTTTCTGAATCCGTGTTGACAGTTTGGTAAGAAGTTATGAGTCACTAGGTATTTAACCAATTCGCATATGATCATCCTTTCCATAATCTTGGGAAAGAATGCGTGTCAAGCTTATGGGCTTGTTGTTTTTCACTGACGCCCGTCTACCGCTTTTGTACAAGAGAGTTATATGTGACAGCTTCCAATCGATAGGAAGTGTTCCGGAGATAAATGAATTTTGAAAAAGCACTAGCAGAGGGGCAGAACGTTCCTTTGTGAGTTCTTTCAGAAGTTTAGGTCCTGGGGATTTCGACTCTCTTAGTTCCTGTAATTCCCTTCGAATCAGAAAGTCTGAGGAAAAGACCCTATCCCATCTGGATGTTCATCGCCGCTCGTTTTCTTAGCAAATTGTTGGTGCCTGAAACAGACTTTCAGAGAACGCCAAACGGGCGGACATGATATACACATTAAAACATAAACTGGTTTTATATTTGTTTGAAAAATAACGCTCATTATTACAAGAAGGCACGGCTACGTCACACTGAAGCTTTGCACATACATACAGATAAGAGTGGATGACTGTTTAGTCACTTTAATTCACTTCATTGAGGGAATTAGACTTTCGCCTTTGAGGGCCCTATTTAAACTTTAAATATGTCAATAGAATGAACGTTACAGTAAAAAATTTGAAAAATGAAAATGCAAGGCCATCGATATGTGTGGGCAAGTCGCAAGCTGCCGCTACTGACACAATCTTCATTAAATGTACAATAGTTTTATCTAGTTTGTATTTAAATGTGTCAACAGTTTCTGAAAGGAACGCCTCGTCAGGGAGTCAGTTCCGTGCTTCAATACCCCCCTGCGAAAAGGCGTTCCGACGGACGTACGTTTGGACCATCTTCCTCTGCAGTTTAAAGAGATGAACCCACATATTTTCCGTCCCAGCCAATTCGAAGAAGTCAGAAAATTATAGGGCGTATTTGCGGCCTCTGACAATCCGGTAGGGTTGGATGAGGTCACCGCGTAGTTTTCTGTAAGTGAGAAGAAACAAATAAAATTCAGCTAGTCTGTATTCGTAAGACAGATGACTAAGATTCTTGGCCATATTCGCAGCTTTTGCCTGCACTCGTTCCACGGATGACAAGCCTGAACGGTATTTTCCAAATGAGACCAAACAAATTCCCTCACATGTTTTTCAGAAGATTTTCTTATCAATCAGCAGAAATCCACGTCTGAGCGCAAATAAGACCTGTGTCGCGCGTTTAGCTGCCTTTAATCACGGTGAAGATGGTTCGAGTGAGAAGTTTATTAGAACAGAGAGGTCCTTCTGTTCCTCGACAATTGAATGGGGCTGTCCATTGAGAAGGTAAATGGTAGGAATCATCCTCATCACTGGTCCTTCTGGTACGGAGTCTTACGACCACACACTTATCAACGTTAAAATTTAAGAGCCAATGAGCAGACCAGCTGCAAAGACGGTTAAGACTCTTGTACTGCGTGCCTATCGGCATCCTATCTGATGACCCTACAGAATTTACCATCGTCTACAAACATGACATCACTGCAACCCAGATCTTCGACACAGTTCTTGATGTACACTGAGAAAAGTAACGGCCCTACGACGGAGCCTTGAGGAAAACCACTTAGAACCGGAGTAGGTGTTGACTTCGAGGTATTGATGCAAACAGTTTGCAATCTTGCTGTAAGACAATCGGTGATCTATGTCAGCAGCATTTCTCTTATTCCAATTTCAGATAATTTATAGATAAGACATTTGTGTGGGACACTGTCAAACGCCTTCTTGAACTGAGTGTAGATGACGTCAACCCTACCATATTCATCCAATGTGCGAGTTCACTGCTCTGTCAGGAGCAAAACACAGGAAAAGCAAGATTGATTCTGTCTGAAGCTATGCTGGAGCTCTGAAAGTAATCGGTTTTCCTCAAGGAATTTCATGGTTGCCTTCTTAATGTTTGATTCCATTATTTCACAGCATTCGGATGGCAGTTTCCCTGATTCAAATGACGAATTGAGTATATGCGCTAGTGGTTTGGAGAGTTCACCAGCCAATTCATTCAAGAACTTTGCCAGTAAATCATCCGGACCTGATGATTTCGTTTCTTTAAGATTTCGCAGTTCTCGTTCCAGAAGAGGTTCCAGGAAGAGTATACATTCGAGCACTGCAACCGGCGTATATAACACCACAGTTGACACTGTCAAGCTCAAGTTTAGGTTCTGTAGTGAATACTGAGGCTAAGAACCGACCCAAATGCTCGGCATTCTCGCCATTTTCAACGAATTTAACGCCATTTCCATCAATAAGTACTGCGACTGAGTCCTTGTTATTTAATCAACTATTGACATAATGGAATAAAAGTTTAGGCTTATTTTCCGCCTGCTGGATAATTCTTGATTCAAAACACTTTCTTGCCTAAATAATAATTTTTTTTGACGGCATTTATTTGGTGACTAAATTCTTCGAGATGATCTGGTGACCCTGTTTCCCTGAATACCTTCAATTTTTTATTTATCTTCTTTAGCTGCCTGTTAAGTTCTCTTGTTAGCCAGACAGGGCATCTTGTATTTTTGCACCTCCACTGGACAAAAGCGTTGTTCTGATCGAGTAAATCTGTCTTAACTGATCACCAGTCATCCTACGGATTCATTTGAGCAAAACATTCCATTTCAATGACATCAGTTCTTTCTTCATCGCGTTAAAATAAGCCTACCATATATTTCATTGCCTTCCGTTATCTTCTGGCGCTGAGAATTAAGTGAGTTATCCCACAGCAGCGTACTATGGTCGCTCTTACTGAGGAATGCAAAAGAATACACTTCATCAATGTAAGAGAAGTCCTTCGTAAATAATAGGTCCAGGCAATTGGCTCTCTGGTTTCCCTTCAATCTCGTTGGGATGTTAACCTTTTGTGCCAGAGGTTGATTGAGATTTAGCTCCATTAGTTTGCGCTCGAAGGAAGTTGGCGCAACGTCAACGGTCAGATTTACCAATCTAATGTAGGTGCATTTAAATCTCCAGCAATAAGAACCTCATGGTGACTTGCTTCTTCCTCGACCAAATGAAGGAGCGACTCATCAGCTGCACTTGGAATGTTTGGTTGTCTGTAGATCGTCATAAACTTTATGTTTTATGAGAAATCCTTTTAATCTTTACTCAGTGAAATTCATATTCATATGCATTTGTCCGACTACTGAGATTCCTGTCCTAACGTATACAGCCATTTTACCTCCCTGTCTATTGTCTCGGTCTCTTGGAAAGAGCAGGTATCCATCTTTCGAAAACTCACTATCCGCAATTTCGGCTTTGAGCCACGTTTCTGTAAGGGCGACGACATCGGGGGTTTGCTCTGAGCTAGCGCCTTGATTTCGTCAATTTTGGGAAGGAGATTCTGAGCATTGGTAAAGAAACATCTCAATTTAGGCTGGGTAACTCCTCCATATAGACTTCTGCTCATTTCGTGGGATTGAATGCTAGAATCTGTCAGTGCTTTCCGAGACGAACTGATGTCCATGCCACCCACGCTGAGGTCTGATGAATGGTCATCAACCGAATTCTCGAGGGCTTTCCTTTTGTTATACGTGCTCTGTAAAGTTGGGTTCTTCGTATTTATTCTACTCCGTCTCGGTGAGGACCTGCCTTGATGATGTACGGGGTCTGCCACAAGAAAGACCTATTCATTACTTTTATTTCCCCATCCTTTATTTGGAACAATTTGTTCCCCTGTTTAGTTCTCCTCTTCAGTTCTGTCTTCAGCATTCTCATTTTTGTGCCTTTCCGTCAGTTCATAATCCGCCTGAAAAACATATCCCTGTGTGAGCTACGGCAGGCTTGAAGCCTCAACATCATTTTCAATAATCGTTTTAAGAGGCCTCTGTGAGGATAGATCATGTGAAACAACCGCTTTCCCTAAACGGAATGCTTTGTGCATGGTTATGCATTTGCCATCTTGAAGAATGAAATTCGAGTATTCTCGGAAAATACTGAGGTCATGTTCTACCCTTTCCTTTGCAATCAGAGAAGTGGACTCGGTGTGCGCATTATCTTGATTTATTCTTACTTTAATACCGGATCCCCATTATCCTTTTGTACAACGCCCAGAAGAAACCTACCATACTGCTTCATATGCCCTCGTGGGGCAGTGTCGCGGTGTCAACCCAACACGGACTGTTGACGAGCGTTTTGGGTTCCTCTGTCGGTTGTCTATGAAATCAGCAATACGAGTGTCTTGGTCACTTCTATGGCAATTCTAATATGATCATCGCGTTCTCTACGGTCCTTCCGTTGTTCGACCATAAGCATGACGATGATGCCTGTGAAGTTTTCCCTTTCTAGCATCCTGGACGGATAGGCTTATAGGCAGCCGATAGCATGGGGATCACACATGCGGTGCTTCAAAGAAGCCTCTGCCAATGCCTGATTTTTCCCACGATGAGGAGCATTTTGAACCTTAATACACTCTCATTAGCATGTCGGTCCTACCTAACGCGTATGTTTTTTGCCCAGGAGCGATAGTTGTCCTCCTTATAATCCCACAAACCCAATTCAAGATATGTCTTTTCCATAAAAATTCCCAAGGAGTTTTTTTCACTGTCAGCTTTTTAATCTTATTTTTTGACAACCCTGATTTGTGTCAGCTGTCATCGCCAATAACTGACCTACCATACAAACTTTACTGTACACGATTTTGCACTCGTTTTAATTTATTTTATCCAATGAGATTGCCCTTCCGGTTCTCAAATAAAACACCCATCTATCTGTTTATCTATCTTTAATAACGAGATTGCATTTTTGTTCGAAATGTCTGTTTGGTGACTGGATGCTCTGATTTTTTGAAAGGGCATCAGTATCAGGAAGAGTTCTACTTTGGTCGACGATGCTTTTTGCGTCAGTAAGAGTAACGATTCCTAAAATTAATGACAAATCCCTTTTCGGAATATTGCAATTTGTTCTGCAGTTGCTCCTGTATCACCAGCAGAGGATTCCGCTTGAGCGTCTATCGGTAAGCATGAGATTTGTTCGGAGTTGGAACTCATTCTTTGCGAAATAATCTTGGCCTTTTTCGACTTCGAATTCTTCGTCTTCTGTCCTTCGAATTCAACAAGCTTTTTAATGTCACACGTTGTTGTATCTTCCTGCAGCGATGCCTCATATGTTTGTGCATCCAGAACATAAATGCTTCTGTCTGAGCTTGATGACATTACTAAGGTGCATGAGCTTGTTTGATCTCCCTTTCAGAGGAAGGAAATGTCTACTGATGTACTGAGCTCTGTAGTCGCAATGTCTTCTAGCTCTACAGTAGGTATGCCTGAGGAAGCTTTATTTGCATACGTGATTTCTTTGGCTGGAATTCTCGTTGTTGTAGGTGTTTTTTGCTGGGTGAAAAATGAACCTTCTCTTTAAGATCAGCCATTTCTTGTTTCAAGTGACTTAGCTGTTTCTCCATCAATGAGAATTTCTGCAAGAGACTTAAACACTTGTCGTCCTCGTATGTGACAATTATTAGTGTTATCAGGCTGAAGGAGTAGAACTTACATAATATCTGTCTTTGCCATCCTTTTTGTCAATTATATTTGTATTTAATGCCGGTTTACAGGCATTTTCAGATAAAATATTCAGTAATGATCAGGCTGGCAGTGAAAAAATCCTGAATATATATCATTTTAAGTGTTTTTTCTATCTTTATGTTATTCAAGAGAAAAAACTGCCGCCTGTAAGGATGATCAGATGTTCAGATCCGGGAAGGGCTTACACGCGAGCAGTCTGTTTAGAGTCTCCTGTCCTTATTAGGAACCGGGATTCTGCCCCAGGAAAAAGTGCATCCGTGGACGGTTGCTCACTGTCTGCCGATAAAGTCAGTGGGTGCAGGATGCAGGGACGGTGCCGCATCCCTCAAGGTAACACCTGGGATCGGGTTCAGATGCCGCGCACTCCGTCGGACAGGAAAACAGATTCTACCATGTCGGCGCCCGGAATTCTTGAAAATTGTTCCAAATGCAAAAAACTAGTAATAGTTATCTTAAACAAAGAATAAATTCGCTGGATTTTTATATTATGGGGTAGTTTATTCCACATGGCTATGGCGTTTACCGAAAAGAATTGACGATACTTTACTGTGCGCGCTAATGGAAGAAATAAAAAGACATTGCGATGTCTGCTGCACCGAGGATGGTCAAGCTGCCTCACAGCGATAAGGGGATAAAATGTACGACTATTCCAAAGCTTAAACAGTAGAAAGGGTCCGTTCTGCACACAGCGAAACCATAAGGGATCAATATTTACAAGCCCTCAGCTTTCTTGATACGACAGATTACGGTGCTCCAACGATAAAATTCTTTTAGTGAAGAAGTGTCGGACCGATTCTATTTTCTTCCGTTCGCTAGCGCGCAGAAGGCTAAATAGAAATGTGCAGTATTCAAGGCAAGGCCTAACGTTCATTTAATAAAGGCGGAGTCTAATATCAATAACTTAAAATTTTGGAGGATAAACCCGGCAGTTCTGCGTGCTTTGTAGACAATCAGGGTGGAATTCTCTGAAAGATTGAGACCGTTGGAATATTATATGCCCAGATCCTTAACAACGCCAGGCACATTTATATCGTGGCCATCTATGCTTAGTTGAGGCTGATGATCATCGCCAATAACCATAACGGAACATTTGTGCCAAGAAAGGGAAAGGTGCCATGTGTAGCACCACTGGGCAAAGGCCTCAAGATCATTTTTTAATAGATCAAGCACGCTGTCGCGATCTTCCGGTATGTATCAATAGGCAACTTTAAAATCGTCGGCATACATAAATAACCTATCATTCCGAAAAAAACCTGGTACATCATTGACAAAAAGACAAAGATTTTCGTGTGAAAAATGGTAGAGTGGTTAGGCGCGTCACCACATGTTTCTTCGACAAAAGTTTGACTCCCGACCGCGCCGATGAATCCTGAGCGTCTGTGTCTTCTATACCTCTTAGATTAATTGCGAAGGAATTTAATTTAGAAATATTCTTAAATGCAATGACTCAGCATTTGCTATGACCTCTTCCCCGATTGATACAAGATTAAAGCAGCACACCGCTTGCGTGAATTTTGGAAGCAGATGAACATAAAAGCTTGTATTTCTCCTAGGGATAACCTCCGGGTGAACGTTTAGGCTTGTATTTCTCTGGAAAGTGGAAGACTTTTCAGTGCTTACCAGAGTTTGCCTCTGAAAGACCTGAGGGATTCATGACAGTTGTTTTGACTTTATACTCCTGTTATGTTGTTTACCAATAAAATAAATAATAAATAAATTGTATATTTAAGGTGCACACGGCCCCATAATTATAAACTTAGTGTCGTGGTATAAATAAATACAAAGTGGATAATTGCTGCACTATGTGAGCAGCCATTTGAACAGCAGAAATGAGAAGTATGGTAGGCATATCCGATTCACAAAGATTTGCCATTTTTAAAACAAAAACCAACAATCTTTTGTCATATACGGTGATCTAGAAAAGAAGCAGTAAAACAAAATCCTACGGTTAAATTTGAGGCGGAGTTCGGCGAGCCGCCAATTTAAAAAACAATAGGAGAAAAAACTGCTTCTCTAAAAATTAAGAGCTAGAGTTGATAAGATTGGTGCATTGCAATGGGATAGTATTGAGATGTTTCTGACAACGTATGAGGGTTCGGAACGCTCCTAATCGGGTGAGGAATAATATAACAGTCAGAGCTACTGCTTATAACCACCATGGAGGCGAGAGAGGAGGAACGCATCGTAGACAACCGGGTCGAAACGGAAAGGGGACAGAAGGTGTCACGAGATCATCATCGAGATGTGACCTTGCTGACTGCTAAGTTCACAAATGAAAGAGACGAAACCATCAGAAACCGCCTCGATCATCAACTAAACCTAGAGACCATCGTCGGGGTTACAAAATCGGAGGAAAGTATCAAGGTTGTCAAGAGTTTAATATGCTTGTTAAAAAGGAGGGGACGAAAAGTGAATGCGAATATTAACTCTGCAGTGGATGATGAAAAAATTTTTAGAAACCAATATAATATCAATGGAACTGCCTCAAATACCAGGAGGACCCTTTTAAAAATCTAAAATTTGCGAGTTTTGAAAGGAAATAGACAATGAGGACATAATATCTTCTGAGGTGTAAGGTTTGCGTAATTTGGTTTTGAAAATAGCTAATATAGACGACAACCTTATTTCCAGTGGAAGATTATTCCAGAAAAGAAGCATATTTGGCGGCAAAAAACTGAGAACGGTTAGTTGTGGAGCTAAGGGGTGGTGAAACTATCCTGGAGGAATAACGAGTGGCAAAAGGTCGATCTACCGGTGTGAGAGCGTTAATTTCTGGGAGATTTGGGCTAGAGTTAACGCGGAACAGGAAGCAGGCACCGGTTTCGAGTCTTGTAACCTAGAGACATTTAATGTTTGTTAGTTGGTATTTATCCGTATAAGAGATACTGGATCCAGGAAGAGAAAATCGTCTTCGAGTAAAAACCCTCTGAACGTTTTCTATCTTACTGCGGTCAGAGGCATTCATCAGCCCAAAGAGAGGACAGCAGTATTCTAGGATAGGAAGAACAAACAGGCGGTACAGGTTTAACTATATTTCCGGAAGGAAGAAATTATGTGCGGCAAAACGACATATCTGTGCAGCTTTTGGCAGAAGTTCGATCTGCATGAGGCGATAATGCTAGCTTATTCATGTAACTTAGACCTAAATCTTTTATGGTTGATCGTTCTAACAGTGTACTATTTTGAAACAGTAGAGGTCCAGGAAACTCGATGGGGCCAAAACACACGAAACTACTCTTTGATGGAGAAAATTCCGTATGTCAACTAGAGCTCCAACGTGAGAGCATAAGTTGATCAGTGTTGATTTAATCAACGCAACTATTGGCAGTGTCTTCAGAAAATGAATAAATGCACTTGAGGTCGTCAGCGTAAACGACATTTTCTGAATTTTTGTGCATAGTTTATATTTCTTTTATGTACAGAATGAAGAGAAGGAAATCGATAAATAGTGCCTTGAAAAACGCCACTCGTGATCGGCTGAGGCCTGGAATAGCTATTACCTACTAAGACCTTCTGGCTGCGGTTAGACAAGTAGGAACCAATGAAGTCAAGGAGAGGATGCCGGATTCCGAGGGCTTCCAGTTTCACGAGGAGATGTCTTTGCGGTACCTTGTCAAAGGCTTTTCTCAGGTCAAAGTATATCACAACCACTGACTGCTGCTTATTACGAAGGAAAGTGACGAGGTTAAGAAAAGCTAAGTGACACACTTCACATGATCTCCCAGATAGAAAACCATATCGCGAGTCGCTTAAGAGCTTATTTTCTGGGCAAAAGTCGAGAATTTGATTAAATAATTATTTCAAGAAGTTTTTCTAGAGCCAGGGTTTTGTGAACGCCTCAATAAGTATTTACGTCCCAACGAGATCCCAACTTGAAGACATAAAGAATAAAAGATGCCTTCCATGATTCAGGAAAGAATTCGTTTAAAATATAAACTGAGAATATATGGCTTAGCTATCGGGGGAACCTCGGCACTCTCTTAATAAATGAGTTTGGAATACCGTCAGTCCCCAAAGAGTGCTAGTTTTTTCGACGCATTATTTGCTAACAAATTAGTTCTAAGGAGAAATCAATGGTGCTGATAACATTGAATGAGGATGATGAAGCGTCGGAACCAGTTCAGATTCCATCGTAAGATGAGTTGCAAAGAATTCACTAAACAATTCTGCCTTGTCAGAGTCTTCGAGAACGAAGTTCGTGTCTTCGTTTAGTAATGGAGGAATTTCAAAACCTCGTTTAGAGGAGGATCGACGGCGGAACAGTTGAGCAACAGATTTTGCAGAGTTTGGCTCACTGAGTGCGCAAGATTTCCTCTGTCTGTCACGTACAAGACGAATCTTAGAGGCTAATTCAAAAATCTCTTCGATCCTCAGATGAACAGATAACGAACTAGTATATTGAGGTTTTAACTGCTTCCTCAATTTCTTTAGTCGTGGCAAAAACGAAAGTGAAGAACGGTGAATTCCGAAGCGTAGGGCTTGACAATTTTGGTTGGCACAAATTCCAAGATGAAAGTTGAAATGACTGACATGAAGTCAGAAAGACTTGCTGCGTCGTTCATGGAGGAGAGATGCTGTCAGTCCAATGAGTCCAAGAAGTTATTATTAAAGCTAATATCTGTGAGGTCAAAAGCAAGATAGGTACGAACGGCGCTAGCCTTTTTCGATGAGTCAATCGAACGGCAACAGTAAATTAATGTATGGTCACCTTGGAAGAGGCCCTGCTTAAAATTAACGAAGAGGGGAGCAATGTCGTTTGTGAAAATCAGGTCTATAATATGCTTGACTCTCGTTGAAGAACGGACAATCTGGGACCAATTAGAAAAATTAATGGCATCGAGGAAAGGCTGAAATCTGGGTGGATAAAAGTTTAAAATTCAGTCAATTTTAGGAAAATTATAATCCCCAGCGATTATTTAAATGTTACAATTGGACTCTGAAACCAATTAAAAAAATTCAAAACGTTTTGCATCATCATCGTAGGATGAATTAGGCGGGTTGTAAACACATCCGAGAATCGTCTTTTGCCGGGGCAACAGGATGATTGATGCGGAGCAGTAATTACCAGAGAATGACGTAACCCAAATCAAGCGGGAAATGAGAAGCCAACCACCACCACATGCTTTGGTTTTTTCGCTTTCAACTAAGAACTCTTAAGAACTGCTGGGATGGCTGACAGAGGTTGAGTCGGAAGTCGGGACTGCCTTTGGAAGAGGCAATGTTGAAGTTGTCCTGATATTACTGTTATCCACTGTGGCATGTACTGGGTTGCAACCCATAAATTCCGAAGTTTCTTTGACGGTATTATCTTGTATTATTTCCGTTTTGCACTTTGCTTTTTTGCTCTAACTCAGGTAATGTTTTGCTGCTCATCGATATTCTGCTTCAGGAGCTTTCTTCCAATTATTTGAGTTTCGTAACGCACACGCTTTTTGTACGTTTTGCCGATCGTAGGCTGCAGACATTAAGAGCACGAGCACAAATTCTGGAAGTGAAAATAATATCACCAGGATTTTCTTATAAAGAAGTGCCGCTGCTTTTTCGTCCAAATTCTGGTCGTCAATAAATTATGAAGCTTGATGAGTATTTCAAACAAATGCGTTTATCTTTTGTTATAAGGTTAACCAAAAGAACTTGATAAAACTTATGAAGGATATAAAGAAACGACTCAGTCGTTTTGCAGGTCTATATGAATCTAGATAACTAAGACCTTGCTCACCTTTAATGACTTGTTTTTCTAGGCTGTTATTTGTGCACGATACAGTTCTGTAGTCCGTTAGAATCCGTTACAAAACAAATTAGTTCGAAACACGATTTCTGAGAAATTTCCACACGAGAAGAAAATGCCAAAGACCCAGAAAGTAATTTAAACGTACGGTTCCGGTGACAACGCCGAAGAGGGTAACTGTGAGGTAGTATCTAGGTCGAAATAGTTGCAGTTAGAGGGTAAATAAACCCCTTGTGCTCAATTAGGCTCCGTTTTCATCTTGCAATATCGATTATCGTGCGATTGGTACGAGAGTGGTTTCTGAGAGCGGCCGAAATGAAGTACGCTCAAAAGCGGGCATCCAGGTGTGTCTAAATTATTATGGGATATTTATGCATGATAATCAAAATTACGATCTCATTAAGCAATCTTTATAATTGATACTACATTTTGGAATTTAAGTTAACGTTTAAGGCGATCGGTCACTGACCGTAGGCCCTTACATGTTTCAGTGGCCCTCTTGGAGAAGGCGTTCCTTCAGATTTCCAGATGCTTACTCTTTTTTCACTTTTCAATTGTAACAGCGAAGACTGTTTGTTCAAGACAGACCGCTACCTTGGCTCAACATTAATGGCTTCGAAACTTATTTGACTAGAAAGCGGATTGCAACAGCTTTCAGGAAGACTGAGGTCACCCGTACTTTATTGATACTTAAAGTGTAAATTGGCCCCGGTATGAAATGTCTGAAATTGACAAATTTCAAATTACCCACGGCGTTTGGTGGTCGATATACGCAATGGAAGAACAGATTACGCTGACACATTATAGCACTTTGAAACCAGTGGCTACGTTCCATCGCGGAAAGGAGCGAAAGATTGAATAGTAAAAATGTAAGTGATTTTCTAACATAGATGTAATTCTCCACCAGCGGCCGCTTTGGAAATGAATTCGAATGTAAGTCTAGCCAGAGAGAGAGAGAGAAAGAGAGAGAGAGAGAGAGAGGAGAGAGAGAGAGAGAGAGAGAGAGAGAGAGAAAGAAAGAGTTCTGAGTCAGCTAGGGAGTAATTCACCAATATATCCTTTACAAGAACAGTGTCTGGACGTTAAACGAATACGCTCTATGCAGAAGCTGAGGATTGGAAGGGCGAATGATCATGATGCTGGATGCGAAGGCATCCGACCAGTCCGATACGTGCGATAGACGTCAATTGGCAACGCAGGAATGTTGGTGGCTGTCAGTTGTTAGCAGCACCGACCCGGGGTGTTCGATATATGCGTTCCTCCATTTTCTCTTTGGGTACTTCCATGCTACGAGCCTCGTAGTTTGCGCGTCCATGTCTGGTTTGTCTATACAATGGCAAGACAATCGGGGCAATGGTAGTAACGCATCAGTGAAAATAACTTGGCGTACTTTGCTACTTAATTTTGTAAGGTAGCTTGCAATACCCACTATTAGCAGCGCACGTTACAGCACCTGAAACCTATCAACTGGTTTGTTAATTTTAACACAGGCTATAAGCTTGGATTAAAGCTAGGGTCTATATAAAGTTAGAGTCGACCGCAATTTTAACCCGAACACAGCGATCCTATCTCTATCTTCTGAATTGAACCCTGGCATTACTGGTGTTTAATGAATCCGGAAGTGAAGTCGCGTTGCAGAGCTGACGTTTAACTATGCGTTGTCCTCCACATGGCAACCATTGCCTTAAATATCTCTAACTGACACCCAGAAATGGATGGGGCAACGCTCATGATTTTGCTGAAGATACACCTACAGCCACGCTCACAGATTCCTTTCACCTGATACCTAGCCATTTCGTCAAGTGTTCACATACTTAAAAAAAGGCATTTACAAAACATTTTGCATCATGAGATTTTCAAGTAAGGGTTCGACCATTTTTCCTATTCCTTCTTGTCCAAACCAAATGCCCAGTAAGTTTCCAGTATTGGTAACCTATAAATGGATTTGAGCTGCTTGTCGCTAATAGTTACCTAAACCGCAATTGTTTTTGCAACTAAACGCCAGATTATTTTTTGTTAAACGATTTTTGCGCAAACAGCCTTATTTTGAGCTTCCTATAATTCTGATTTCCTCTCTATCCAAATTGGATGGAGGCCTACATTTGGCAAAAATGCACGTTTAGCACTACACGTAAAGTCGCAAGTTCTATTGATTATTTACTACTTTTTTTCAGGTAGATATCATTTACTGAAAAATCAACACAAATTAATGTCAACAACAATAGTTTTCGAATCTAAAATGCAGTAGTATGATATAAAAACTTAAAAAAAGCTTTTCGATAACTCCGGTAAACTGCTGCACCCTTGCTTCACACCACACGCCCGACGGAAATTTAAAGAATATCCTGGTAAACGGATTAGGTTAAATGGCAGCGCGAATGACAGAAACTGAGTAGATTTTAACTTAATTAGATTAATCGTCTCCTTTCCCAGTGCAAACGTTGGATAGGAAAATCCACGTCGGTAGGTTGGTGAGATTCACTCACGATAATTAGGAAAAAACCAAAAGCCTATGCCGCAGTCGTCTAAGCTAGCTCTCTATATTTTAAAACCTGGTCAACCTTTCGATGGAATTTAATGGTTACCAGCGAAAACCGACGCACTAGTGATGGTACTGTCTATGGAGTTCATTTTGAGGTATGTGCACCTGACAGAAAACACAGTGAATCCCATTGCAGATGGTCTCCGAAAAGACGTAGTTGACTGCGCGTTCTGAGTGAACTGCAAGCGAAGTTATTTTGCTCGGTAAATGCCAAATAACCCTTATATGCTTTGATTTGTGATTATTCCTGTCGTACCCTTTATATCTAGTGCATAAATGTTTAAAATTAATAAGAGCTGTAAATTTAACTTAAATGTGCAAACCTCGGAGACATAGGTGGGATTCGAACCCATGATAGTAAGGGCACGTCAGTGTTTAAATGAGCTTCTCTCTCGATAAAAAAAATGCCTGCTGACGTAGTTTGAGTTTATTTCTATTGATGATCAATGCTCATATGAGTTAAAATACATTTTATAGAACACATGCATAAAAATACTATTCCTTATACTCGTTTAGTATTGAACACGTTTTTGCATGTTGCTCTCGAGGAAAGGGTGTCTTTTGGCATTAAAAACGTTTTTCAATTCCAAAATAATTTGGAACGCAACCTGAAAGCGCACTTGCGCATAGGGTTTTAAAATTCCGTGCTTTTTATTTTCTGCGTAAGAAAACTCGTTCAGTTCTCCACGCTGTTCATCAAAAATCAATAGAAAAATTCATTGAACTTGAGTAGTATTTGCTGATTTATAAGGGGTTTTGAAGGCTGCCAAATAAATGCGCATTCAAAAGCAGGCATGCTAGCGTGTCTGAAATATTATGCGATTGTGCTGCATGATAAACAATCTCAAGCTAACGGTATAATAATCTTTCCTTATCTAAACCAATTTCTGAATTTTGTCTTTTCCAAGGATGGTGATAAATTCAGCCCAAACATTCCTATAAGCTTTATGATCCACCCTGAAAAGGCTTATTCCGAAGAATATACTTCAAGTTTTTGCATAACTTTCCGCGGAACTTAAAAGGTTCAGTGATGGGATGGGAGTTCTAGCTCCGACAACGATGAGGTCCAGCGTTTGATTCACAGAGTGAGCGCAACACCTGTGGCTTGCATAAGAATTAGTTTCCAGTGGGGTGGACTTGCATCGAATTTACTTCACAATCTTATCCCGCACCTACCCGACTCCGATGGTAAGATGATGTCAAGACGACCCAAGGTGGGCTCGGGTGAAGCGGTCGAAAAAGGCAGAACAGTCCGTTTACGCGTGCCACACACGACCCGATCTGCACAGCATATAACAGGCTTTATTTAGGTCGTTCTAGATTAAAAATACATGTACGTGTCATAAAGGCCACAGTAAGAAGATGTCACAAAGCCTGTCACCTCACAGACACAACTTCTGAGGCTGACCGTTGACCATTAGTCATCCTGAACTTATCTTAAGCAACTTTCTGCTACCGAATAAACATCTAATAATTTTGTTTCGTCGGTGGGCCCAATCGTTGAGAGTCCACGCACCAATGGGACGAAAAGTCAGGCTATCAGGTATAAACGGATCACAGAGGTGGAGGTGCAACAGACAAATACGACTTTCCCGGATCTCTGTCTATACGCGGGCATCAGAATAGTTGACTTTGGGTTACGTTGAAGCCCTTCTATGCGCATGATCATATTAATTTTCTCCCAAGGTCAAGGATTTGGTCGCTTAAGAAATGTACTATCTTTTGAGAAACGGAGCGTTTCGCTGTTGGGCGAAGTCTTACCAGATAAATTTTCTTTTTGCTGTTAAAATGAACGGTAAACTGAAACGGCATTTTAATAAGCAATAGTTTTCTGCAATTTTAATCAGCACAAGGTGTTAGCGTGAAAACCCAACTTGCATAATGAGTGAGCTAACATTAAATTGACATACAGTGTGTAACCTATCTCATGCACAGGGCCAAAATTTTCGATCAATTGATAATCAGTCGCAACCCGGCACTCACGTATGTACGAAAGCTTTGATCTACTAAGGAAAAACCCTATGCGAATTTAAAACTTAAAGGAAATAGTAAAATTAATATTACCTCGTGTAGCTCTACCAACGTTGGAAAGTACGGCATATTCCGAAATGCTAAATTGCTGTATTTGTGATTAATGAATTTAAGTAGAATTTTCGAGTAAAATACTATACATACTGTTTTTGTATAGTAAGAGAAATTCCCTTTCGCCAAATATCTTGATTGAGCTTTTTGATATTGAACTATAGTTAGTGCCAGATCAGCCTTGAAATATCGGTAAATACTTCTCCATTTTCAGGGATTTCAAATGATTGGAAATACATTTAGATTTCATTCAATTTTTACGAAACCTTCAGAATAAGATATTTCTTAAAAGTAGTTACCAAATTAATGAGATTTTGTGGATATTCTTTATAAATCAGGTGGGTGTTTGCGTCATATTTTTAGATTCACCGAAACATGAAAACTAAATGCAGAGAAACACGAACGTCCACAACAAATATCGATAGTTAATATGCCTAAAATCAGTTAAAAAACTGTTCATAATAAGGTACCTCATTAAAAATTGCTTTACTTTAGATATTAAGCTGACAAATATATGCAAACTGCATTTTTCAAGGTTTAATCAAGGTAAAAATATGGAAGCTCGACCATTTTTAAAATTTTCCTTAAAAGAAATGATACTTTTTCCGCTGAAAATGAAGAACGCACTTTCTGCTTTATATTGGAGCGATTTTCACTATATTTGTTTGCTTATATGCTCTGTCCTAAGATTTAAAATGCAGAAAGGATAAGCCGAATATCTACTTCGATTTTGGAAAAATGCTTATCTGCCCATTGCATTCCTAAATCCCGGAGAAGCATAAACTATACTATGAAAAAAAGTATCTTATGCGTGCTTCCAATTGACGTAGTTTATTCTGGGCATCCATCTCGAAAGTTTCTTATGCGTATTTTGTTTATGGTCCCAATTTTTGTGATGGTAAAAATGCTGGTTAACAAGTTTATGACTGAACTTTATGACAAAAACATTCACCTTTGGAAAAACAATTTTAAAGCTGAATTCATTTCTTGTTTCTGAAAATCAGTGCGATTCCTTACGCTTGCTTCATCTAATTTCCATTGAAATAAGATCATATATTCCGCTTACAGAAAGAACTTATTGGAAGCATTTCATGTTTATGTTAATGTTCTTTTATAGCAAAACGCATAAAACACAATAGATTTAATTCTGTGATATTAACTACCATAGAAAATTTCTGGGATATCCGGCCGCAACCTTCGATTTCGCCCAAATCCTGCCCGTTTCCCTACATTATATAAAATTTAATATGCAGTGGTCTTTAGAAAAAAGACTGAGCATAGTATACACTCATCAAACCAAAATAGCAATATCCAATTTGCGCTGAACTTCTCACTCAAATTTTTCTCACACTGCCTGACTTAGGTCATCTCCTGTATTTCCTCCTCAGCTAATTAAGCTAGTGGCACTTTAAACCAATTAAATCTGACGCTTTTTTGATTTCAACGAGGACAAGATAAATTTACAAGAAATTATTAAAGGAATAAAAGAAAAAACTGTTAGCTAGTTGGGTGTTTCGAAGTCAGACGAACAAATTTTAACTGACCTGAATTCTTGAACTCCTGTCGAGACTCCATCCGTTAGACAGTTAATATATTAGAAAATGTTTTACACAGCTTGTAATTTTTCGAAGACGGAAGTATGACTGCAATTTAAAAGGATAAAGTAGGCTTCACCTTATTTTAAGGGGAATTTGATTACTAAGCAAGCGGATATGGTAATTTTCCATATTCTCTTTGATTTCGCCAAAATAGCCGACTTCGAAAACCTTGTGGATTCCAAGTCATCCTGAAAATGCGTTTAAAACCTCATTTGACAGGACCGTGAATGGGGCAAAATGGACTTCAAACCTAGTAGCCCGTTAAACAGAAAGCAGTTATAGATGAAATCAAGCCGATGACCACAGTATATTTGACCTTTTGGACCAATTTTGTGGCGCATGAGCAACCACGGAGTGGAAAATGTTGTTAAAGTATATCCGAAACATAATCACTGTGCGAAGTCAAGGTGTAAATAGGTAACTGAAGTGCCTCGCAAGATCATTAAAAAATGTTGTTATAAACTAGCTTTTAATCTGGAAAAAACATAATTCAGCCGAAAATTTCCCTGTTTGAATGTGTCATACATTTGGGCAATTTTAAATTATCCAATATTTTATCTTTCTTAGAAATAAATTGAAGTTCTCTAGGAGCAAAATAATTGTATTGTGTAAATTTTCGAATCTGATACCCCGTGCGTCCTCAGACAAATGGGAGATGTATCAAAACAGTTAACTTTAAACAATGCTAATGCAACATTTTGTGGTTGGTCAAAGTTTAAAACCAATAGGCATTCGCTGAATTCAATTATCCGGTCGATAGGGACTGTGTTCGCTTCAACCTGACCTTGAGAACTTTATACGAGGCATCTAAATTGATATACCAAAGCTGAACACCCAAGCGCCGAAACCGAGCTGGTGAGTCCTCCTATATGTAAAGAATGCACCTGAACTAGGCAAACGACAACTCAAAAAATGTCAGATACGTAGAACGCACAAACCTACAGCTACTTTGCATACCTTGCTTGCACACCCTAAGGACAGGATTGGCTATTTAAACAGAAAATAAATTGTCTATAAAATACCATGTACCAGTTGTAATGTAGTCTATTTTGGCCAAACCGTTAAACCTCTTTTCACCCGTATGCATGAACATCAGCTGGCGGTGAAGAGATGTGGCCACTTATCCCAGGTAGCCATGCACACACTGGACACAGGACAGATTTGCATGGGAAAAACCCGAGATGTTGGCGCCTGTCCAACAAAGGACAGGCCGCGAATTCGTAGAGGCAATGCACTCAGACGAGGCATGCATTAATATGTATATCAATTTAGATGCTACCTATAAAGTTCTCGAGGTCAGGTGGAAGCGAACAGAGCCACTATCGACCGGATAATTGAATTCAGCGAACGCCTATTGGTTAAAACTTTGACCAACCATAGAATGCTGCATTAGGCATTGTTTAAAGTTAACTGTTTTGATACATCTCCCATTTGTCTGAAGACGCACGGGGGTAACAGATTCAAAAATTTAAACAATACAATTTATTTTGTTCCCAAAGAACTTCAATTTATTCTAATTAGATATATTTGGATGCCAATATTTCAATATATGTAAGTCTAAGAAGCGCTGCCCTCCCTATTGGGGTAGAATCGTGCTCAGTCCAATTCCGTCCGCACTCCGGCTTGGTAATGGCAACAAAGAGCATCGTGCCATAGGACGTAGCCACATATAAAAAAGAAAGCACACTAAGAGTGCAAAAGGCCAAACACAGGCAGTTGTTTCCTGGTCATGGCATGTGTCCTATGACACGATGTTCGTTGTCACCAATAGCACCCTACATATTTATATATTTCGCCTGTGTTCCATAGCACAACGTTCGTTATCGCCATTAGCAAGCTGGCTGGCGGGCGGACAAAATTTGATTTAACAAGATTCTAACTACATCAGTTAGCGGAAAGCGCTTACTTGACATCTGTATATGTACCATAGGACGAATGCCACATATAACACAGAGGAAGCACACTAAGGGTGCAAACGGCCAGACGCAGACACTTGTTTCACGGTCCGCGGGTTCGGACGCACAAAATTCATCGATCCAAGTTTGAAGATCCGCGTAGATATTGACGAATACTCCAGTTCAACTGCTTTGCAGAGACCGAAGAAGATGGTGATCCGATTAAGCACGGTCCGGAGAATATGACGTATGCAAAAAACCTCCTAAACGCACGCCTTAGTGACAATTCGGATTAATTTTGCAACGTGGGGTCTGGAATTTTCATACTGCCATATGACACTATTTCGATCATTTTTTGTCCTCGTTCGAAGCGTACGGAACCCAAGAGCCAATCTTTTGACATTTTACCATCGATTGCAAGTGTGAGGTTATTTTTGCTTTGCCGTATCACACCCCCCTGGCTAATTATCGATCAACACATTGACACGATCCTCATCAAAGTCTGAAATCTGGGCCGAACGCGGAGCGTTGGTCGTAGTGAAATCGCCTGGGCCGAAAAAGCCACACCATTCATGAGCAATAGAATAGAATCTTCTCCCCTGAACAGCACCAATGTTTCCGTCGGGCTCCGCTGCTTCGGCTCCCCCATGAAAATCAAATAGAATATGTCAGAAATGTTCATTTTTATTGACATGGCCATCCATTTTAAGGTTTTAAATAATCAAACATGAGGTCCAAATTAAAAATTATAAACGAATACTGAAAGCGCTTGGCTGAGGAACGACATGACTTATACTATGATAATATTTTAAAAACAAAAAGAGTCAAAGGAAAATGATTCAGGCAGTAGCGATCAGACGCCAAGTTATATATTTGGTGAACCCTTCCTTGCATGAAAAACGTATCTAAAATCGTTGAAAGACACCAAAGGAAGCACCAAATCCAGATGGCGCATAAACCAACGATGACGTAACGCAACCAGCAGGTACACTCTAAGGAACGGGGTTAATTATTTGGACGAGAAATAAGGTGTTTACACGATCCCATCTGACGTACGCGATGCCGTTTATCGTGGTCAGACTGGAAAGTCTGCCTCTACGTGCATCAATTGGCCGTAAAAAGGTGAGACCACCTGTCCTACGTCGACGTGAATACCCTGGACACCGGGCAAACCTTCGCGTGGGACGAAACTCGCATTGTCGCTGCCTGCCCTTTCAAGAATGGCCCAGCACTCCTCGAGGTCATGCACTCAGACACATCATGAATCAATCGGCATATTGAGTTAGAAGCAGCGTACAAAAATCCCAGGCTGAGGGACAGGGCGACGACGGCCTACTGACGCAATCTCCACGCCACTATCGATTTTTTAGGTGCACTCAAAGTGATAGATGTTTATGGCACAATTGCACTACGCAACTTCTGACGAATACGGAGACGACCAGGGGAACCGTGTGTCGAATATTCTTTCCCAAAGGAGATATCAGCCTTCAATTTATATTTCTTGGCGTGCCTACATTTCAAGACATGTATATGTGAAGGGAGAAGGCTTGCCAGAAAAAAATTGCGTTTTACTCGTGAATTATCAAGTTCGTGCCACCAACCCGTCATCAGACGAACTGAACAGAGGGAAAGTAAAAGGGTCAGAGGCAACAAGACAGACAGTGACAGACTAGTAAATAGTGTGGGCACATAATTACAGGGGGTTTGGCGCAGAGTAGGGTGGGGGAACTGTTAGGCCTCCCTCTGTAGGAGGGGAAGTGGGATGGCGATTTAATAGCCAGGGAGCGGAATAGCTAATAGCAGGGAGCGGAATTAGCGATCCTCAATGGAAGATGGTGACAGAGGTTACCATGACGATATTGTATGTGTGAAGGCTTGCATTTCTGGGGTAGGAGGTGGCGTCCAGCTTGAAATGCTGGTTGATGCTGGTCGTGCTAGCTGGCCAGGCTTCGAAGAATTCTCGCGCCTGTTTGTTGTTAATCAATCGCAACCACTTCCGCCTCGTCCCAAATGTAACGGTAGTCACAGTCAAGTGTATGCATACACACGCACACGAGTGATGAGGAGTCACGTCAGCGGATGGGTAGTTTATATTCGTTAGTACGAGTCCCAAGTCGTCGGTCTGAATGACCAACGTAAGCGCAAGGGCAGCTAGCACACGGAATACAGTAAATGACATTAGTATGCTGTTCGTTGGGTATGGGTCTTTTACTCGGGAGAGCATTGCGCGCAGGAAAGATGCTGGCTGATGATGATGCCATACCGGTTTACTTTTCGGGCGATCGCTTCGGAGCTGCCTTGCATGTAGAGTAGTGAGAAGAATTTCCACAGCACTGGGTTCCTTATTAGAGTTGGAACATTGTGGTTGTCTCTGATATCTGAGGCAGTTTTTCAAAAAGCTGGCAGTATCCGTTGAACCGGAATAACCTATGCAAATAAGCGAGTTCTTTCCTACGTCGGTCATCGCTGCTGCAACAACGAAAGACCCTGTGAAAAATGGCTCAGACGCAGCTTCCTTTATTGACCACAGGATAGGTACTTCCACAGTTAAGGATAATTATGGAATTCGAGCCATTATGTTGGACGCTGGTTGTGAGGCTGGCATCACTGTGTTTTTCGATAGCCCCATCTAGGAACAGGAGGATACTCCTGTTGTCTCTTTGCGAGTTAAATGGATAGCTGGGAAAACGCTATCCAGGTTCTGGCGCATCTGCTCAATTTCGCAGGTTTTTTTGATAAAAATGAAGTATCTACGTATCGGAGCCATATTTTTGGCCTCAAAGTTCACACAAAATCCTCTTTTAGTTGTTGTAATACCAGTTATGTGAACAGGCCTAATATTGACGAGCCCATGGGGTGCCCTTCACCGTTTGCTAGAACTTTACATCGAATTGACAGTAGTTCTTCAGACAGAGTCTAAGAATTTCTAAATAGTTTTGCATAAGAATTTCGATTGCATTATGTGGTGTTGTTGTTGTCGGGTTACCAGATCATGTAGTATTGAGGAAAAGAGGGCACCCACAGTAAACAATAAGATACATCCATCGGGACTAATTTTAAGACCTTGAATCTTCTGTAGAAATGCCTGGACATTTTTTCACGCTACATTGCGATCCATCAGTGAGGTTCTTCAAGTACCTGTATACTATTTACTGTGGTTTTTATTAGGCGATCCAAAGAGGGGTACTATGATCTTCAATGGCGCACCTTCGGGAGGTCATACGCATGTGCAATAAGGGGTGACCGAGAGTGAAAAATCTGTCAGCCTTAATCGAATGAGCTCATTCACTGTCTTATTCACAGCTGCGGCCTGCTTCTTAGTTGAGGCCACAAAGATGGGCTGATAGGATTCTTAATCGTTGAAGTAGCCAGTCCTTTCCATGATAAAATTTGCGTCACCTTTGTCAGTCCACGCAATCACTATATTGTCATTTGTCTTTATAGACCATAATCAATTTTTCCTGATCGATGAGTAAGACACGATGATGTTTGTTTTGCTAAAGGAGCAGGGAATGTCCACACACATGGCCCTTTAAATTGAGCCATGGACTTCTTGTCATGTCAGTTGCAATCACAAAGTTTAACTATTCGTTGATTAACGCTCACCGATAGCTAACGGAACTCATTCGTCTCGTTCTGCCTAGTGGATCACTCTTGAGCCCCGCCAGCAGTCACACAGCAGCTAGTAGAAGAAGAGGCAGATGAACACTACCAACAAAGACAAGGGAAACTGGAATTGCCATTTCTGGCTTATTAACCATTATCAGCGCCTGAGGTGATATAATGATCAAGACAAGTTACCCAGAGACATCGCAATAAATAAGTTTCAAGTATCAAGAACCTAAGTGCCGGTTGGACGCATAGAAACTTGTTTTGTTAAGATTCTGTGTCTGCAGGACACATATGTAAGAGTTTCAGCTTATCAATATCCCTCCAATGTTACCCAGGACGCCACAATAAGCACATTACACTTGGTATATGAGGACGAAGACCACGTTTAAGTTCGAATATAATTCAGCCTGCATGATTGCAGAGCAACGCAGGAACGAAGATGCATGGTTGCACGAACAGAGCGCCACGCTAATAACTTAAAAACCAACGGAACAAGGGGCAGCGTAACTAAGTATGATAGCTTCTAAACGCTGGCAAGGTGAGGCCCAAGTTTCGTAGACCTGAAAAGATGCGATGATTTTTTTAAAAAGGGCATTGTTTTGCCGAAGATGAACTTGAAGAGTGGTAGAAATGTGCCTTTCATGGCGGAGTAGACATCACCAGTTAGGCAAACTGCCGAAAATTCAACAAGTACACAATTTTTTTACAAACAAGCTCATGAGGGATAAGGCGGTAAAAGATAACGGTGACTGGGGGCTGGCAGTCGATTCGAAGGCCATTTCACTTCGCATGTAGCCTCAAATGATCACAACACAATCAGAGAACACATTCTGGAAGCCGACTGAGCTAGGAACGTTCCTGGTAAGAATCTTCCAGATGCAGACGATCTAGGAACGCAGTCAGGTTGGCGGGTTTCAGGACAGATCTTCCGATTAGGCAGTAGACTCGGCTTGACTCGGGAACCCTAGAAGACTTGCGAGAGAGGGGATGAATAGCCAATATCCCCAGTAAAATCAAATGAAGGCCCAAACTATCTTTATCGCATTGGTTCATTCGTTCGTCACCTACATGAGGACCATCGTTACTTCAGAAATAAATCTAACTGACCTACAGTTGGTGACGTAACTCATAAATTGTCATGATCCAAAGTTAAGCGGGTAGTTCGGCATGCATTTGTTTGTGTTATTTTTGATCTTTGAATTTATTTCAGATCCACAAAATTTTAAAAAAGGATGAATGCATTTCAAAATTATTTTCTAGAAGTAAAACAGGGGCAATTTGGGTGGAATCGGACATTTCCGGATATTCAAGTAATTTCCCCTACTTTTAAACATCGCGGACGAACACCAAAGAATACGTGTTTGTTGTACTATGAAAATCATTAAGATAAACAAGAACACTTTCAAAAACATACGTTCTTAAATCGTTAAATCTGATCTTAAATTAATAAAAATCAGGTTCATGTACTTTTTAAGAAACTACAGTTTCCAGACAAAAATGGGTATATTCCGGTTTAAACTTGCGTTTTGCAAATTTCTGACCTTTGTTTGAGACAAAATAGTAATAAATGTGTTTGAACGTATGTTTTTTTAGCATACCGAAAATTTGAAACCGCATACATACATACATACATACACACGACAGTTCGACCGTCGATTTCGACGAGGTCCACTGTATACTCCACACCAGGTAGTGCAGGGACGGTGACTTGCGCGTGAATTAGTTTTAAGTGATAGTAGCCTTGCGCTGCAGCTACCGCACTCTCTCCTCCTCCCCCAACTGAGCCCGGTGTCAAGACAGAGTCAAGAAGACCGGAGATGGGAGAGGGCGCAGGTGGCTGGCGCGGCCGGAGCCGCCCCTGGGCGTGCCACCACACCTGGCTCGGATCCCACGGAGTGGGAGTGCCATGAAGGCCACATTATGAAGGAGCCATTGCAACCTGACTTTCAGTCCGCCAGTCAGCCACTCCACACAAAACACACATTGGGCTGACCACGCGGTCCGAGTTATCCCGTCAGTTGGCAACCTTCCAAGCCACGGTTTAAGCGCACCGTGATAGTTTCAAGCGCGTCAGATTGTTTATGGTGAGGAAAATACGCTGAGCTCTCGACCTCACTCTCTCCCCCACACCCAAAATCAGACCACTGTCCGAGCCGGTCAGTTGTCTGATACGGAAGCGGGCGCAGCTGCTGGTAACCTCGTCTACGTGTACTACGTACACGACCTGGACCCCAAACACAAGCACCAGGATTTCACACAACAGGGGGTTGAATGGCTTGCATCTCACATGTGTGAGATAGCCAGAGGTCACGTTAAGAAGGAGCCATCGCAGCCTGACTCTCAGACCACCAGTCAGCCACTCCACACAACACACATTGGACTAACTGCGAGGTCTGAGTGTTATTGTCAGTTGGCAACCTTCCAACCGCGGCACTCAACGTTACCGCACACTCTTCTCCTCCCCCACCTGAGCCCGGTTTCACGACACAGGCAAAAATACCGGAGATGAGAGAGGTCGCAGGTGGCTGGCGCGGCCGGAGCCGCCCTGGGCGTACCACCACACCTGGCTTGGATCCCACAGAGTGGGGGTGCCATAAAAACCACATTAAGAAGGAGCCATTGCAGCCTGACTCTCAGTCCGCCAGTCAGCCACTCCACATAAAACACACATTGGGCTGACCACGCGGTCCGATTTATCCCGTCAGTTGGCAACCTTCCAAGCCACGGCTTTTAGCGCACCGTGATAGGTTCAAGCGCGTCAGATTGTTTATAGTGAGGAACATGCGTTGAGCTGTCGACCTCACTCTCTCCCCCACACCCACCATCAGACACTATCCGAGCCGATCAGCTGCCTGATGTGGGAGTGGGCGCATTGGCTGACGGATCGGCATACCCGTCTTCGCACGCCACAGCACGACCTTGCCCCCATAACGCACACACCAGGATTCACAAACTCAGGGGATATGGAGCAGCCATCGCCGTCTGACTCCCAGTCCACTGGTCAGCCACTCGACATACGACAGCACATACACTGAGCC
>WEDG01006405.1:0-109532 GCA_017591395.1 Schistocephalus solidus
GCACAGCATCAAAGGTCTTTTGAAAGTCAATGAAGGCAATGTGTACCGCGTGTCAACCTTCAAGTTCTTGTATCCACCTCTGGAGCGAATTCAGCAAATTCGTTGTGCATGATCTTCCTTTTCTGAACCCGTGCTGACAGCTTGATATATATGAGTCTCTAGGAATTTCACCAATTCGCTCTTGATGATCCTTTCCATAATTTTGCCAAGGATGCATGTCAAGCTTATGGGCCCGATGACCACGCTTTGGTTACCTGACGCGCAGATAATGATGCAGTTTGGCATATGTGTAAGCTTCCATCGAAAGGAAGTAGTTCCCGAGTCAAAATGACTTTTAAAGAGCACTAACAGAGTGTGGAAAGTTCATTTGCAAAAGCTTTTACAATTTAGAATTTTAGAATTTATATTTGGTTAGCACCGGGAAGGTACTGTCTAAGCAAACATTTGTAACGAAATAAAGCTATGACAATGTGTGCAGATAAAATGCACAGTACAACCTGTCCCGCTATGTCAACAGTTCGCAATGTCTCTAAAATTAATGGTGAACTAGATAGGTGAAAAAGTTCTTACAGAAGCTTGGGTGGAAGCTCGTCTGGTCCTGGGGATTTTTACTCTCTTAATCCTTTGATTCCTTTTTTATCAGAAATTCTGAGAATAGTATGTGGCTAATGCTTGCAGTCGGCGGGTTATCCACTGTGGGACGAAGGAACCTTGCCTCGTTTGTGAAGACTGAGTGGTAGGACTGTAAAAAGTACTCGGCTTTTTCCCTGTTTTCAGAAATTTCGACGCCCACGGCAGTCTTACTCAGCGGTATTTGATGTTTATTAATTGTACATCTACGGAGGTAACTGTAGACTAGCTTTGGATTCTGCATTGCCTTTTGCAGCAAAGTCTTTTCGAATTCTCTTCACGTTTTAGAAATAAGGCTTCTCATTTTGTTTCTCTGTGTTTTATACTTATTAAAATAGGCGACTTGATTAGAGTCGCAATATTTTCTCAAGATTAATTTTCAGATTAATTTCAAAATGCACAGAAAGTAATTTTATATACGGTTCCAGTAGGAATTGTTCTTCGGAAAGAAATTCGGACAAGCAAAAATTCAAAACATTAATCGTTGCCTAACCTTTACAGCATAGGCCTCAGTGCTTGTTTCTGCACATAAACGTTGCTAGCATAATCAACCTTCAGCATTTATCGATAACTCGGAGTACGATGCAGTGATTTACTACGTTTTCTGTATGCCTCTACCAAGCCATGCTTTTGTTCAACACACAATTTAATGGCGAAACCGTGTGTATAACGTTCATCTATCGAGAGTGATGTAGAGTACAAATTATCTGAGAAGGAGCCGTTCATAGCATCGACGGAACCCGTCCGGCTGTATTGATCAAAACCCCACTGCGGAAAACTAACCAAGGACGTACAAAAGGTTTTGCAGTGAGTGGAATATGGTTAATAACAGTCCATGGTTCCCATCGCCCGTCACAAATGATAATCGATATCGTAGGCTCAGGGTAAGCACTTCGTGATTTCTGTGAGATTACATTACCTACTAGCATTTCTTAACAAAGCTAATTAATGATTTTAAAATAATTATATGCATAATTCTGGACACCTTTGAAAACTTCCATTTTTTAAACTAGAAATTTTGAACGCTTAGTGAGTAATATTCCCAATGTCATAAATCGACGTGGACAACACGCAAAATGCTGCTACAGAGAGATGCTGAGCGTGCTTCTTTTGAATTTTTGCCTGTTTTGGCTTTTGATTAAAAAATAAACTCATATCCTGGACAAATTCAATGCATAGTTCACTTAACGAAGTGACAGTCATTCCTTCGCCAACTTCTCAACCATAACCTTGATCCACTCGACCTTCACTCTGTCACTTATTCGAAAAGAGGTAAGCGAGTAGTAGTTTATTCACTCTTCACCACTTTTAACAACGTAAAAATGTCGAACTTTAATATTTTGTTCCCTGTTTACGCAATAAATTAATAGAATACACATTCTTCCAACAAAATAGGCAGTTTTGAGGGTTTATATTTGACAATATCAAGTGAAAACTTAACACTTGATGTGAATGACCACCAGATTAACTTATTGCACTTGTGGAAGCTTACTTTAAAGTTTTTTTCTTAAAAGTAACTCTTCTAGTTGGTCGATTGCACTGGCATTCAAAAGAATATTAATTTCATTCCAATCTATAAGTGTAGAAGTTTATATTGAGTGTATATATTTGGTCAGGGACAAAAACCAGTGAAAGGATATATATTAAACGGAATAACCCTAGACGGGCTGCTCACATGGGTTCAAAATTATAACCCCTAAAGCAACAACTGGACTAACATGTCCCACAAGCTAATTGGTAAACGCAAATTAAGCACAGCTTATATTCCTGATCGCAAAAGACAGAAAAAGGACCAATGACTCATGTTCACTTTAATTAAACTGGCTGATGACGGTATCAAGCTTAAAAAATGACCGGTTTTTCCTCCTCATTATCTATTGGCTGCTGTTACCTCATATACAGCAGTTCACCAGTATTCGTGAGTGTTAGGCACCTATAGCTTCCCACTATTTACTGACCTCTGTTAATATTTAATTGTCCTCCAAAAACCCTTTTTAAAGTTCATTGTATTTCAAACGTTTAACATCCAACGAAAATCCTCATAAGGCTCCTCGATAATATTCTAATCATCATGCAACACAACATTTAAAAAAATAAGACTCAGAGATACACGTGAACGCAACTTAATATAAATATTGGAAAATAAAGAAATTGCTTTTTCTCTCAAAATATATTTAATGAAAGGAAAAAGATTGATAGATATCAAATGTGTTAGAGAATATTTATAAATATATCCAATAATAATGAACTGCAAATAGGTCATGTCAACTGTTTATGCATACATACAGAGGATGTATTTTTTAAGCCAGAAAGATGTAACGCACTGATAGGGTTGTTGCAATACGTAGCCTAGGATTGAGGGCCAGTTTGATTTCAATATCTTTTTTCAACCTTTATTCGCTTTTGAGATTTCTACCGGAACGTAAAATTGTCTGTCACAATAAACTGTATGCGAGTATCGCTGAATTCATGGTGATGTCGATACACATTTCAAATTCTGCGAAACCATAAACAGTGCCATCCACAGTCCCTCTCATGTGCGTGCTCACAATGATAAGCAGAACGCATACCTTCTCAGAACCTCTCGATCTATTCTGCCTTCATTTTTAACCGAACATGCACTTCACGCATCAGTCTTGTCTGTCACCTGCAAATCAATCGCACAGAGACTAGCAAACAAGTGCCTGGGCTCTGGTGCGTGATAGCTTTTTCTTTCCCGCTAATTTGGGTAATCATTGAGTGCATGTTAAGAATGCTAATTAATGCCTGTGCGGGCGGAAACGGAGTTGCTGACCCTCACAGCCACTGCGACCACTCCCACATCAGAAAAGTGACAAGCTCGGACGTTGGCTTGAATCTGGCAGTGGGGAAAAGAGTGTGGTCAACATTTCAGCACATTTTCCACACTATTAAAAATCTGACGCACTTGAAACTAGTATGGTGCTCAAAAATTCATTGCTCGTAATGCACCTAACAGACAGGATACCTCGGACTGCGTGGTCAGCCTTAGTTGTGTTTGTGCGGAATGAACGACTGGTGGACTGAGAGTCAGGTTCTAAAATCTAATTCTTAATGTGACACCTCAGTTGGGATCCAAACAAACTCGCTCTTGTGTTGATGTGTTCTGGTTTGTTTTAAAACCCCTTCCCACCTTCGGTCTCCTTCATTTGGTCTGTATATCTGGCCCAGGTTGAAGAGTGCAGCCGAATGTGAGATAGATGCATTGAAATCTGGTGACAGTCACCGTCTCTGTACCACCCTGCTGTCCAGTATACAGTAGACATAGTCGGCCGATGACGGTTGAACTGGCAAAAGTTAAGTTTGAAAACGTTGACAAAATAAGGGATTGGCTTGATAGTAACTTAGTTTGAAGTTGAAGTAAAGACAGATTGATGAGGATCCGTCCCACCGTCCCGAGCAAGAACGCAAAATGGTTGGGCCTTTTCCACCAGGAAATCGAGCGTGGATTTCAGAACATAGTTACTGATTTGAAGACAAAATGTTGCAAAGCCTAAAATATTGCAAAAATAAATAAACTATAACTGAAAAATATGTAATAAATAAATACATTTTTATCCAATAAATTTGACTATTATTTTCCTTATTATTAGAGTCAAATGTTACTTTTGGCATGCAAATGCAAAATATGAAACCCAAAAATTTCTGCCAACTATAACCGAATTGATCTAGAATTTAAATCTTTCAGATAAAATTGAATGCAGTGTAAGAAGTTTCTTAGCAATTCTCGTATGGAGAAAAAGGATATTTATGAAAGTAAGCACACTGCTTTCTTAATCAAAGAATTTACGCTAAATTTATTTATCTGACTATAAATTTTTATTGAAAAATGTACCTTGTATTTGAATTTGCATTGGGAAGTTTAAAAATGGCCTTTGTAAAACTAAAATGCCCCTGTCATATGTAATGCAGTTCGATATAATTTTCACTTTTACTGGTTCGTTTTTATGTATTTGAGCTTTTAGACGAAACATTTCCTTGGAGCATAAATGGACAAAGGGTCACTGAAGCACATGTTTATATAGTTTATTAGCCAAATGCTCCTGTGTTTCGTTGAAAATAACTGGCAAATTTTTGTCCTTATTGAAGATCCGGGACATAAAAATATAAATCCGTCCGACAAAAAAGTTGAGTTTTAACATAAATGCCAATACACAAATACAAATTAAACAGAGAGGCATGCTTTCTCGTGTTAAAGACATCAGTCCTATTTGTCAACAACTGATGAGGACAAACACCGGATATGCAATATTTACTGATCACTAGGCTATTTTATTCATGGTATTCCAAAAACTGAAGCAGAGAGAGCGAGCCTCTGCTCAGCCATCGTATACTTTGTTCAATGCTCTAAACTTCGTTAAATTTAACTTCAAGTTATTCCTTTACCACGACCCTGCCCTATTGGCTTTGATCTTACTGCAGGCATGTTCTTGAATGTTTTAAGAGAAAAAATATGTTGTCAGGCATTTGATTAAGATATAGAACAGGATTGTTTCTAAATGGAATTTCTGGTGTTCATCGAAATAATGCTATTTAAACAGAGGTGGTATTTTCAGTAGGACACATAGCATTCACAATCATATTGATAAAAGTCAAATTATGACCCTCAAACCTTCTTCAGCAGCGTTTTATCTGATTACTTATATTATTTTTCTGTTCGAAAATCTTCCTCTGTATATTTATTCTTAACGTATTTGCGTGCTTAGGACTGAAAAACCGCAGCATCTAGAACATCTTTTGTGATTCACTCATTGAAACACAGTAGTCTGGTCCCATTGGCAGTTCTATAAGTGCTTTTGGATTGGCAAGCCAAGTTACTTGAGGGAAATCGAATGAAAAACAGAAGCTTTTGCCTGGTATGATGAGTTCGATCAGCTAAGTTAACTTTCTACATATGGAATGAAGCACTTAACTAAACAAAGACGCATTTATGCGATCTTAATTGGCAGTTATGCAGCAGAAAAAATCCTGTAAAAGATCAAAAAGCGTTAAAAGACGCCATACTGGGAAGTAAAACAAACATAATTGAGTAAATGTTTCAGCTTCTGCCCGTTTTTATTTAAATGTACTGGCCCAAATGAGAATATATCGAAAGCACGTGTAGGCTTGCCAATTGGTCTTTCCGAATCAAATATCAATCATTCAAAAATGCTCTTTGAGTTTTTCCCTTCTCCGAAGTTTCCGTTTGGCCATAAGTGAAGTCTCTGCTCTAGCAAATATCTGGAATTCTGTAACTTTTTGAAAATATGCCACCTCAACCTATACATCTCGGAAAGCGGAATGCATCCTATTGGCATGAACATCGCCATCACATCCGCTGACAGAGAATAACTTAAGGTCGGTTTTTGACAACATTAACAATTTTATTTGCACCCGTTTGATCGTGTCGACATGACATTATGTTCATTCGTGTTCATACATAGACCAGAAAACTGAAATGTCGGCTTTTGGCTTTTTATCCTTCATCACCCCTTGCCTTTGTCATTAAATTATTTCTCAAAATAACCGATCGTTATGCAATTATGCGCCATGGCTCTAGATTAGGGTACAAAGTAAAACGGTTAATGCATGGTATGCACTCTCATTGCTGAACGACTCCACTGAGATATTATGGTTCCTTATGTCGACTGAGCAAACGACTCGTCTTAGACTCAATAAGAGAACGTTAGAAATAAAATGCTGATTGAAAAAGCAAATCCTGACTCATGTTCCTGGTTAGATAAACCAAATGGTACCTTTTGATTTTATTTACAATGACGCTGCCATTATGGATACCGAATAAAAAAATTATTTTTACGCTTTACTAGATTTTAGAGTTCTAGATTTTAAATTTTATTCACCATGACGGTGCCCTTATGGATACCGAATAAAAAATTATTTATGTAAGGCTCACTAGATTTTTAGATTTTTAGATTCTAGATTTTAGATTTTATTTACCGTGACTGGTGCCCTTATGGATACCGAATAAAAAAAATATTTTTACGTTTCACAAGATTTAGGATTTTAGATTTTATTAACCATGATGGTGCCTTTATGGATACCGAATAAAAAAATTATTTTTCCTTTGTACGGCTCACAAGCACCTTAATTGACGGTACACAGCCACCTGCCAAAGCTATAGGCCGGGGTTTCACAGATAAAGGGAAGGAGCGTGTTCAATACTTCAAGCATACCTCAAAACACATTTTTGGCCAAAAAAATGGAACCTGGTAATTGCTTGTGACTGAGCTTATTGTTAACCCTGTTATAAAGAATAACTGTACAACTACAAAGGGCTGCGACGAATTGCTTTTCATCAACAGGTAGGGCAGATTAGGTCACGGCACACGTTAATCGGACTGTCCGCCTTTAGCAAATATCACAAACGTAGATTTTATCGCACACTCAAGTGCAGGCTTCAAATGGCTGATCGACCCGGAGAGTGAACTTATGTATAAAAGAGGGGAGACAAAATGAGGTTGACTCTGGGGACTGAGCCTCCACGGAATTTAGCACGTATACCTCGCTGTAGAGCGACACTTTTCTAAATCGATCAGTGTTTTGATAGAATCGGTGGCTGACACTTTACGGCTCATTCGGTCCTTCCGGGAAGTAGAGTCAAGCTGTTATGCCTCCTTCGTAATGTGACCTCCATTGCGCACCAACTAAGATGTGATTCGAGGCGCGCTCATCTTGTTTTGTTGAAATCCTAGTCCATTGTGCGCAGCTAAGGCACGTGAGGTACTCACAAAACAGACTGTATAGCTTTCTCAATCACACTGCCTGACTCCATTTCTGGTTTTTCTGACTGTCTTCGAATCGAGCTTATGTAAGTTAGGAGGGAAATTGTGAATAAGATGCAGCGACAGTCGCCTAGCAATAAATCCTGGTCGATGCGCAAGTTATCGTCACCCCACTGGCCACGTGGCAGGCCACATTAAGGCATCATTCTTCGAACTGTCATAACGAACAACCGATCGACCAAATATTATATTCAATAATTGGAGTGGTTTACTTGCAAGTTCGAAGGGAGAACATAGCCTTTTTTCTACTGGAGAGATAAGCTCTACTCATATCTAAAAATTATGTTAAGCTTGCTTTGTTACTCTTATGATGGGTGAACATGACACTGTCTTTAAAGTAAATGGTTGGCAATTTTGGCCCCCCCGTTGATTGCCACTTGTGTTATAGGTCTTGTCGATTTTTGATCAACACATGAGTCTGCATAACGCAACTATCTGTGGCATATAGAAGTAAGTATGATGGTGAAAAAAGTATCAAGCGATATGAGCTTTTGAATTTGTGTAAAAACCATCACTGTGACTGGCAGCAGCAATAGCGGCAGCAATGTCCTTTGTAACCCTTAACGCATACGATGCGCGGTCAGTGTGCCTGTTAAAGCTACTCCCAATGGTGATCCAAACATCACGCACTTCACGGCTTGTCATCTCGTCGGATATACTAATCTTCCCAGTGGCTGTGAGTTTTAACTAGTAATCGAGTTCGAACTTGCCCCAACCCCACCCATTCCATAGCTAGTTTGTGATAGTGTGTGCATGATGTCCTTTTTCACACCGCCCCGTAGTTTTCAATAAAAACTACCAGATGCAAATTGGTAGGCTGCAATGCATCAGACGGGTAATATGCTGTAAAATCAATCCTTCATTTTTCACCGTGTGACTGTGCATGATTCCTTTAGGCTGGTCAGTTGCTTCTGAAACGTACTCTATACTTTTGGCAAGATTTCTGCCCAGTTGTTCTGGGGAGAGGCGAGGGGAGAACAAAAGATTAGGTCTTGGGGTGGTCATTTTGCTTTAAACCGGTCGCACAGATATCGAACCTCACTTCCATTGTTATCTGCAGTGAGTCTGAATGCAGGTGACGTGATTCGATTTCATTTTGCGGGAGGTTTAGAATGAAGACTGTTTAAGCAGTGTGTTGTCATCACTTTTCGCTCTTTAGGATTCACCTGAAGGGACAGTTGGCATCTCATTTTACTCTATTCTCCCGAGGTTTTTTCTTCGGATGACTGTACTGAGCCAGTTTGTATGAGTGACAAATTGTCTAATTTCTCACTGAGAAAAGTAAAGTCGTTAATGAAGCCTGCAGAAAGACAGGCTAACTCGGACGGACATGGACCTCTTTTACCAGGGGTTTGAAACCTACTGAGGTTGCACAGAAATCCTCGTAGACGTCTGCATCAAAGAGCAAATATGGTTTTAGAAAGCGTTAGAAGAAATTTATCTGGTTCCTACACTTGAGTAGAATCCGCATTTCTTTGCATGTTTTCTCCCACCTTGGTGAACGGGGTTTTAATATGGGAAAAGATCTGATCAACAATATCTCATCAGAAAACACCGATGGATGTATTTTGTTCCCGACGCCAAAAAGAGCTTATATTGTTGAGTAGGTGTGCGTGGTTTGCGTAAATGTGTACCCTACGAACAGAGGTTCTTTGTGGATAAATTTTGCTGCACTTCGAAGCTGAAAATATGCGTATCTGCCGACTGCATCCAGGATAACACATTTACGTCAGAAGTTACATTTCTAGTTGATTCAACTCAATTGTCAATTTTGTAGTCTTCAAGATCGCCATATATTTGAAAACATAATTTTATTTTCAAGAAGAGTCCAGATTATCTCCCTGTATCTGCCCTTGTTTATGCTTAGCATTTTTCCGTTCCCCAATGGGGATAGTTTCAGCAAGGACATATCCTTATTTGATTCTCTCTTATAATTCATCTTATCCAGCAAAACACTATTTTTATTTAGGATTTTCACCAAAAGGGAAAACAATTTTCGTCAGCTGACCTGTCTGCTGCTATGCCTTTACCAAACCATATAAGACGTAATTTCCGGAGTTGCAATAGAAATGCCTTTGCTTCTTATCGTAGGAGTCCTTATCCTCTGTTAACTGTTTAGGCGATTGCTTGCGGGCAAAGTCCTCATTTTTCGTTGAAACAAATCTTTCCATCCCGATGAAGGTCTTTTTAAGCTGTATCGGTTTCGCTAAGGCAGAGATCCTGTGTTACATGAGTGAGCTTTAGTTACGTACGCACGAAGTAAATCTAGCCACGTTATTGGAGGACCTAACATCTAACAGGCACTTCGCGTCCGCAACTGGAGTTGTTCCATTCGGGCACCGCTCAATCCATAGAATGTTTGCGAATCAACCCCTCTTATTCATTCGGCCAACGAAGATTTGCAGAGACCGTTGTACTGGTCGCTTATGTGTTAGTGCCTCACAGCTACCAGTCGTTCTGCCGCTGCGATTATTCATGACCAAACATTCCATACGCGTTCAAAATTTCAAATTATTAGCTGAGCCGAGGCTGTGTTTGCTGGTTATTAATCATTCTTTCCTGTAGTCCTAGTCACAGAACTTGCGGTTTGTAACCACTTGTTTCTTGGTGATAAAGCAGGCTAGTACTTCCAACTTAAGAAGGTAGAAAATAATAAACACATGCGCGTCATCTTTTTGTATATTTCAGTCTAATAAAGCATGTAACTGTGGTCAGAAAGAATGATTGTAAGTTTAATCAAATATCATTCTTTTTCAACTTACGCCTTGCAAAATTAAGAGAAGATTTACCTGTGCTTAGACTTGCAGCTGGATCTGACCAACATTAGATGAGAAAATGAAGTCCAAACAAATGTTCAGTTTTATGGTCCGGAAAAAAATTGGCAAATGTTTTGATTCTCGAATACTTTAGTGACCACTTTAAGGCAATCCTGTACAGTATGATCCAGGGCCATTTCAGACGGCAATGACCGTTTTCCCTTCTGTGGTTGGGAACGTCTACTTCAGCAACAACCAGCTAAGATATGAAATTGAAAACTTGATTGGATGATTTGAAGTCCAACCCACTTGGGTACTCTAGACGGTGGCCAAAGTCAAATCGAAGACTGGATGCGGTGTTTCAAAGCGTGGTAATAGGATACCTCCCAAAAGACATATCTGTGCTTCTAGGAGAGGTAAATATGCCCAAGTACTTAACCGAACCCTAAAATTGAGCTCTAACAAAACCTTGAAACTAATCATAAGTTTAACCCTACTGCAAACCCGAATTACACTTTTATACACTAATCTTACCCCCTAGACTTTACTGTAGCCCTAAGCTTGATCAAAATTTCTCTGAAATTAACACTAAGCACTTACCTTACCCCTAGACTTTGCTGTAGCCCTAAGCTTGATCAAAATTTATCTAAAATTAACACAAGGCCGTCTGTGTAGGATGATATCTTATTTTCCCTAAATGCGATCCAGTGCATGAAGACATTGAGGGCCAACGCTACCACGTGACTCAGAACTAACCAAACACAAAAGAAAAGTATAATAGCATTGAAACAGGAAGCCCGCAATACAGGGAGATTAGAGTTAGAGTTTGGGTTAAGGTACGATTAACGTAATGTAAGTTTAGGGTGAGGATTGGAAGTAAAAAGCTAAACTTTTGGATAAACGATAATGTTAGAATGAATATTTGGGCATTTGAACATGAGTAGTTACTGGAATTGATCTCCAGCTCACTTGTATTTCTGTATTGAGATAAGTCATTAATGTGTACGAGAATGTACGTGGTTGGACTTCACTCGTACCGATCCGGTATTGTACTCAAAGGGGGTTAGGCAGCTTGCGCGATATCCCCATGCAAATGGCCTATGTGTTGATCGACAGTGTAGAGTGGGAAGTTGTCAGGACGGTGTGTGAGTGATTCAGTTAGGACGGCTCCTCCAAAAACAAGTTTCAGGATTAGCACATTAGACCTTTTTTTTCAAAGTTAACCCTAATATTAAGTCTTATCCATACATAAGCATAACCTTTAACCTTTCGTTAATCTAAACCCCAATCTTCACCCTTAAACTAGTCCTAACTCTTCCTAAATTTTACTTTTGCCATTAACCCTACCTGTATGCTCCCTGATTTTGGTGCAAGTTCCCCTATGTTACGAGAGATCTAGTCCGTGTCTTAACACACAAATCAACTGCCCCATGGAACTAACTAAGAAGGTCATGTTTCAATTAATTTAACTTATTTTAATTTTTTTACAATTATTTCAAATGCTTTTCATCCCCAGCTGAGGAGAGACCCATTGAAAAGCAGCCCTCTCTGCGTTTTTCCACTCCCCACGAAATTTACTGTCCAACGTGCCGCTTCAACGTCTGTTCCCGCACCTCCTTCGTAAACGGAAAACTGACGTGGCTCTCCTGCACCGTGATCTCCCTATTAGGGTACGTTTGTCAGCTTTGCTGACATTGACCACAAGTAAATGCTGCATAAAACTGGTCAATGCACGCATTTGAAGAAAATAAAATATTTTTAATATTTAAATTCGGCCCCTAGGCAGAGTGCTTTTATCCTTTGCTGCGTAGAACGTTCTCCAGCGTTTTAATGTGCTGGTATTTTAGCGGAGTATTTGGATGTTGCGCGATTCCCTTCTTTTGCAATTCTTGCAAGGATGTACAACACAGTTGCCCACGCTGCCAAAACGTGCTGGGCATCTACGATCGACTCGAGTTGCACCGTAAATGGATGAAGTTGTAATCCATTTGGCTCCCCCTCCCCACAGCATTTTGTGAAAATGCAGATGTACTCCAAAGACTTCGGAAAAAATATATTTTGCATTTCATTGATCGCCTGAATGGAAGAGTTGCATTAAAACCGACCACAAGCCTATTATTTTTCTCATTACTTGAAGGGAACCACACATCAGGGGCGTCTTAACTTTGCGAGGTTTCCACTCTGCCTTATCCGACCGGATACATGGGCTAAGGAAACGAGCTTCCTCTGCTTGTGGCAGCGGACTAGAATATAACTACGCCCCCACTCTGATCGCGTTCATGTTTCAGCATTTTTCCCCACTTCACCACCTCTAAATGATAAAAAGTTGATGCGTGTTCACTTACAGGTGGTTAAAATTAAAATTGCGATATCTGAGACCTCTAACGAATTGCATGCCAGCGGTGTACTTTCTGGTGATGGCACGTTCATGAACCTGCTTGCGCTTTAACAACAGGACTTGGAATTTCACTTATAATGTGCGTTTTTGCATACTGCTTGCATTCATTATCCACGTTCATTCATCTACCTCCCCTTAAAATAATAGTATATGTGGTGTGGCGGCGTAAACCTGGGCAGTAAAAAGTCATCCTCAATGGTTTCACTTATCAAAAGGCCTTCGAAAAATGCGTTTAGCGTGCCCAGAATCTCCTAAAAGGTCTTATAAAGTTTATTCCCGGAATAGGAGGTGCGGGGCCCGACGAGTTCATGATGGACGGTTGATCGGGACGCACGACTGCGAATTCCGCAAATAGTCGCTAACTGAAGGCCGAGGTCTACACAGAAAAAGGTAAAGACCACTCAATGCTTCCATGCGGAAGTGATAAATTTGAGGTCATCCAAATTTGTAAGAACAAAAATAGACGAAATGTACCGCATAAATATGAGGACAGGTGAAAACAGTTCACATTGCAGGTGTGTGACATTAATCTGGGTACTCAAGCGACTTTGTACTGTCAAGAAAGTGGAAAGATTTGGCATTCCAGAGAGATTTTTTCCCTCTGACAACTCCATTTTTACCTAGTGGTTGTAAAAGCGGATCTTCAACGGATCTTCAACGTAAAAACGTGACTGAGAGGAAAAAGTAAGCGTGTCTCTAGCATATAAACTAAAAAGCTCGGTATAAATATTTGCTTCTGTGCTCAGGACAAACGAAATAATGTTACTTCTGCCCAATCAGCTTTAAAATTTTACGAAATGTTTGATACTATTTTAATCATGCGACATGAACCAAGCATTCGGTTGATAGTATGCATTTCGACTGCAAGATTACAAGGAGAAACAGTTATTTAGGACTGCAATTTCAGAAGAAGTAGATGAAATCACTGGGCCAGAAACTTTATTTACCTGACATCAAGGATATGTGCACGATCTCATCATCAGAGACATAAACATCGGCCATTTTTGGTTGTATTGAATGGAAATTTGCTTGCTTTCCGTGATCATGATATGTTAGCAACTGACAAATCGATTGAAATATATATAAAGGCAGAACGCAACGGCGAATGCTCTCCAAGGCTTAGTGTAATCTCTCATGGCAAAGTGATGTAGAATTTGTGCTGTGTTCTGCCCTGGTGAAATAAATCAGTCATCTTAAGCATAATTTGATTTGTAATTTCATGTGATCGATTCAAGGCAGACAGCCACCCGTGAAGTCATAAAATACCTCTATAAGTGTTGATTGAATTATGTTGAGCTAGCAGAGAGGGTGCCATCTTCTCATCTTGCTTTTTAAGACTTCTGTAAATTAGACATTCAGGTGACAGTACCAGGAAACAGGAGGTAGTACCAAGGTCATTTGTGGCTTTGTTTACATAAGTGCACAGTCCCCTATAATTAACGTTATACGACGCCATTTGTAATCAGCTCAAAATTGCTCTAAACCAGAGAATTATTTAGGACATTCTTTACTTTATTTTTGTATAAAAATGAAAAAAATCAGTTAATATATATATATATATATATATATATATATATATATCAGAAGAAGAGGCGATCACGGGAACAATAGGTTTAATATCCTGACGTTTCAAAATCAAACAAGATTACATCGTCGTAAGTAGGTTCAGTACGGCGCCTCACAGTATTTATGGGTTCTGAACATGCTGGCTCTACAGCTATTCGTGCAGGATGCACTGCAGGGGGGTGGGGGAGTTAATTGCTGTCCTCCTGATCATTGATTTATTTCTCCCTCGCCTGAGGCTGTGTCGGGATGGCAAGTGTCATTGACCTCGTCTGCATTGCCCGCGTTTGTTGTCCCGGACCCGCATGTCTGTTTCTCGTACCTCGTTTGCATCTGTCCGTGCACGTCTCATCGGTGGTTGCTGAGTCGTTGCCGGTGTCTCCGTTCCTATCGGGTTGGAAACGCCCATCATCGGTGTTCGTACGCAAACTATCTTAACCTGCGTCCACGTTCATACCTGGCCGGATGTCTTGCTGGTTCGTGTTCTCCGCGGTTATTTTATCAAATGTGTTGGTGTGTTGCATATGTTTCACTCAGGCTTGTATAAATATATATATATATATATATATATATATATATATATATATATATATATAGTCGATCAATGCACACGGTTTTTAAAATGCGTCTTCTATAAGATTATTGTAAGCATGGCCATAAAACGACCAGAGGTGGTTTAAAAACTTCACTTCAAACAACTATTCTGCCTATTAAACTCTTTTATGAATCTGGTCTGGCGGCTAAAAACGACGAGCACTCATAAGATTCGTAGATTTCTCTGTTCAATAGTGCATACATTTCGCACCAAAAATGGATAAGCGTTGGAATCAAAAAATATGTCTCATGTCTGAATTTGCGCAATGCAAGACCGTTGTGGAATGTTAGAAAGGTTGAGAGACGTCAGCAATTCTTTATGTAAATTGAGGCTTGTCTCACCCATCAAAACTACCCAAGTGCAGCTATGGGGCATCAGTTTGCTTGTTTAAGTTGTTCCGTTTTTTCTGTGTACTTTATGTTAACATTCCTCTGGCCAAAACTAGGGACGTCTTCTGTGCACATGGAATTTACTCGCTTGCAAGAACACAGGGGACTGAATTTATTATCGTACAACTTGCACTTATGGCGTACGTCCAGGTATGTCAGTGGTAAACCTAGGAGAAAACATGTTTCAGCAGTGTATGTGGAGAATAAATGTAATCAGAATTAATGGAGTACTGTAGATTGGAGAAAATGTTTCATCCTGGGTATGCTGGCTACCGTAGTTCCAACACCAAAGCTTGCAGCAATATTGCTGGCCAAAATTGTTTAAAGCTGCGCCTGGGATAGGATAGTGGTGTAGGCAGGTCCCGACGGAATAGAAGTGCCTTGAATCACATTTTCAGAAACGGCGAAATTATCTTATACTTACCCATAGACAAACTAGAGCTCGAAACGTAAGATTTACCCTTATCTTCGTCCTGAACCATACCATGAACCTAAAATTGACCCTAAGCTTCCCTTTATCATAACCCTAAATTCTTATCAAGAGTTCTGACGTTGTACATATAAACTATCCTTCACAGTTTGTGGTTTTGACTACGTTTGCCTAATAGCTCAAGCATCACTGAAGCATTTATCTTCTTATGAAACAACTCCAATTGTTCAGGTAACATATTCAAATGCATAGTGATGAACTTCGCAGAAGCCTGTCGTGAAAGTTTGATTGACGCCTGACCAACAGGATTCTCGCAGACTTATTGTGGCTAAATTGGAATAAACACGGTGAGTTTGTATGGAAGGACAACTGGTTAAGGTTAAAGTCAGACAAGTTTGGCATCGGGACTGCCACACTATTCAATGAATAACTGTACTTTCTGCTATTTTTGGAACGGTTTTTTACTTCGTAAAATCTCCGACACAGAATCGGTTTGGACGTGTGCACGACGTTGCTGTAAGTGCCATGAAAGTGCCTTTTCCTGGCTTCCACTACTAGATTTTGCGAAAAGCCGGGTGGATGTCGTCTTTGTGTAAACCCATGTCGAAAACAGGTCTGCCATTTCGACCGGCAGCTAAACTGAAAACCGAACACTGGTTAAATTTACGCGTAGCCTATTGCATTAACGAGAATTTTTTTAAAGCGGAGAAGAGATTTATTTTGGCTTATGAGGGTTTGAATACAAGATTTTACTCTACGTTTGATTACTGCAAAAATGTGCTCGTCTAGAGTATATTGGCATCTGCTCAGCGTATTGATACCAAAATATAAAAGAAACATTCAGCAAATTTCTCTTAGATGTTGCAAAGCAGGCGGTTTCATAGTGGTGGTCAGAACAAGCCCATGGCGTAGCCCTCGAAATATTAAGTCGGTTTGAATAAAACGGTTGTCCCTCTCATTTTATTATCCTGAGTTGCCAATTCATGGCAAACTGTGATGGGAATTCCTCGTGCGAAATATTCCACCATTCATAGATCATCACCACATAGAAATTTAACCAATTTTGTTGACTTGACATTCGCTACTGGAACTCGCTTGTCCCATTTTACCTTGAGGCTCCTCTTATAGCGCCGCAAGCAGCCGCGCAGCGACTTTTAGTAGTAAAGGCAGATACAAATTGCTGGCAAAGACACAGGAGACTAAAATGGCCATTTTGCGCTGATTGGCCGTCATCAATTAGCCAAACCTAACTGTTAAGGTTCGAACTCGCGACCTGTTGAGTGAAAGGCCAACGCTCTAAATGTTGACTGACTAGCTCATTTTTTGCCAGTGTAGATCAGGACAATTGACATTTGTTGATGAACTCTTATTGATGACCAGCGCCTCTCGAATTATGATCAACGGTTCGCAGTTTTGTGCCTCGGCTGATGCCCAACATGGGTTTGTTCTCGGCCGGCTGATGACGGCTTATGAGTCACAAATAGCCATTCCACTCTGCTTTGTCTTTGCCGACGATTTTCATCTGCTAAAAATCTTTTTGTCAGCACTTGATAGTAAGGTTTCAAATATTTTTAAGAAGTGCATAAGCTTTTAAAGAAGCCGTTTTAAAAACATCACGAGTGATGTACGTATTCGCACACCGTTGGTCTTATAAATGCATGTGGGTTTACATGTGCCGGTTTTGTTATACTAAGAGAGAACACTTGCCAACGCAATTATGATAAGGCGACGGGTCTCTGGGCTTTGCAAATAGTGGGCTCGAAAAGCCGTTTTAATGTGTTGCGCTTGGTGACGAAATGTTTTCATGTTCAAAACAACTTCTCTCATTTTGGTCGTCACCGAAACCGTCTGCTTCGCCAAATATCTTGCTGGTTTGACCACTCCATAATTACTTTGAATAGTGGGCATACTCGCGGTTAGTGGAAAACTTCACTGTCTCTAACTGCTAATTATTAATAAGGCAGAAACAGCTAATCCCTAGAATGCACCTTTGTTGAAAGCACTTCACAATGACTGAATAGTGGATTTTGGGGAATGTTTCATGTTCAAAGAACTCAAATAATGGAAGATGTTTGTTCGTCAGACTGCCTCTAATTCACCTTGCGAAGACATTTCGTACAAACGGCAATTCTCAGTTTTGCAGGTTCCGCCCAACAGATGCTGCATGCTTATAAAATAACACCAGGCATGGTTATCAAAGTTAATGCCAGGGATTTTTCTACTGAAAAGTTGAGTTTAGTGTTCCAGATTCTCTAAAAAATAGTTTACAGGTTGCTGCGTAAATGTCTACTATTTCTTGCCACTACAAGCGCATATCTAATTGCATTTCCTTGTGGTCAATTTTATGTAGTTGTGAAAGTGTACAACTGTTTGAACCCCTAACTACCCCTGTTACTCTCTGTGCGTGTGGTTTATCCTTCCTCTCTGGCTCTGTTCAACTGGTGTGCTGGCAGAGTCGTGTTTTCGATTTACCGCTTATCAGTAGTTGATTATCTGTGCAAAGCAGCTTTTCTTATTCTTGACTATGATAAAGGCAACGAGCCACGCGGAATTAAATGAAGTCATAAATTTTCGTGATTTCCATTTCAACAGCTTAAAGCTGGTTGTTTATAAATGAGTTGAAACTGCTCAATACGTTAACGGCCTAAAAGGGATCAATTAGAATAGGTAATTACCAACAGGGAATTTTAATCTGGTATGCGTGTAGGCATAGTTTGTTGTGAGGACTCTGCGTAGGATAGCGAGCTGGGTTCCATCTAATCGTCTTCAAACGTGATAACGAGTATGCAGCATGAGGCGATAGTCGATAGTTGGAAGGTAAGAAATGGACGGGAGGAGAGCATAGTTACAGAACGAGGTAGATCACGTGCAACAACTGTGGCTTGCACGGGCACAATATCTTTAATTAAATAAAAATTGAATGACCGTTGTGGTGCTTAGGGACATTGTATGCCGTTCAATCAAGACAGATACATTATCACCTTTGAATGGGAGGTATATGCTTCCTAACTTTTGAGGCACGGCAATTTCTACTGGACTTTTGTGGATAGCGAGTGCCCCCTAGGCAAGACAGGAGATCCAAAATTGCTTTTAACACAGGTGGTTTTGCGGTCGATTCATGGAAAAGTTAAGACGTGAGTTCCAGGAAAGCTTTGGTTTAGCTGTAATCCCACAATCACTCAGCTATAAAACTCGCCCCTACTTTAGCAGGCCTACCTACGCATTTGATACCCTAGGCTGTTTTCTTACTGAAAAGTTTATCTAAATGATATACAATGATCTTCAATAAGTTCACTATTCATAAACGTAGTCTTATTTATTCTGGGAACACAATGTTTCTCATTCGCTTATTTTGTCTTAAAAAAGAGCAATAGTTAGTGCATTAGGCATTTCTCTAATAACCTATCCAAAATGTTTTCCAACACCTTCTTTCAACCCTTGGATGTCCAGAGTACATAGCCGTCTACTAGCTTCTTCATCTTCAAGGCCATCACTCACAGTACGGAACGGTTTGAACCACCGTCGAATTCTCCAATCACCTGTGGGCATTATTTCCAACGCTTCGTTGATATTGACTGCTATGAGGGAAGCATTATAGCGATTTCAAAGAAAGCTGAACGCATTTCTTTCTTTTCATTTCTTTCCTTAGCATGCTTCTGTTTTTTTCCTCATAAGTAGATGCTTAAATGCTTCAAAATTGTGTTCCAAATAAAAATTCTATGGACTTACGACGGAGTACAAAGGAATAATTTAACATCGAAAATTTTATATAAAACTGCAAAAATAGCAACAGCTGCCAATTTTTAAAAACAAGTATTTCCGAACAGCCTTATACTCACCGGTGTGAGTTTGAAGCACGACGTCTGGGTCATGGCATTTTGGATTTCAATTTCTATCCTGTAAGATGTCCTCACTGCCCATAGATGTAGGTCTGGCGTGTCATTATGCATTTTTAACGCCTGCGAACATTTTTGTAGGAAATCATGTGGGACCAGGCTTGCCCAGATGAATTCACCATTGAAACATTCGTCAGTTATGATTCTTAAGTATAGTTACTCGATGCGTTGAAATTTGAATCGAATTTTGGTATTTTTACGAGCTGAATTCTTACAGATCCGCTTAAAGTTCAGTAGGAAATAATATCCTTAAAGTTTATAGTTTTGCCATATTTTCTTGAGCTTTCCAGGTTTGAAGCAGACACCCATTGTCCATATCTAAGCTTCCTATCTTAAAAAAACTTACAAAAAGATTTTTCAGTTATAATTAGGCATTGTTAACCGAACCTAGTCAAATGAAATCCTGTGACCATTTGTCTCTAAAAATGTGTAACATATCAGGTTATATTTCCTTTTCATTACCCAAATTTATTCGTATTTTACTGCGTCTAATATGAAGAATTGTAAAGTCATTGCAGACTAATAAACCACACGTTTTGTTTTTCAGCTGCTTGCCTTAACCACTAAGTCCCCTCTGTTCAATGTTAGTGGCGGAAGTTGAGAAGCGCCTTCGAAATGAGCGACATTTAACAGTTGCTTAACATGACTAAACCCTGAGTAGACTTCTAATTTACGGCTGCTGTATGCAACTAGCACGAGATTCAGGTCATTCTTTTAGCGAGTATTGTAAGCGGTGAACTTTACTCCTCTCTATATCGTGCTTAATAATTTTGGCTTTATATGTCTCCATTTGTTTGTTTATCTGCCTCTCTCGTTTTCAGATAATGAACGGCTTGATACACAACCGTCCTAAATACTTTTGTTAACTAAGACTCCTAGAGATTGCATATAAAACCAAAAGAAGAACTTTCGACACCGTTTTACGTGTGACCCACATTTTTTGAGGTTTTGCACGTGGGTATTTGCCTCTTTTGATTACTCCTCTGTTTTTGTTAGTATTCAATGTTCACTTGTAGTTTATCATTCTTTCTATGCTCAGTTTGTACAGCCTCAAATTAGAAATAAATTGTTTGTCATAATACCCAGTTTTCTCTTATCGCTTCGATTCGATGATCTAAGATAACACAATGATTAACCACATGGTATGTGCGCTGATAATCTGGCTGATGGTCAAAATATTAAAATGAGTATACTCAACAATTTATAAAGAATGCTGACTATGCGTCTTGAAATTTTCGTCAAAAATTAATTACCAACTATCTAGACAGATTTCTATTCACTATATTATTCACTCGGCACCATCTCTCTCGTTCGAATCAGTGGACATAATTTTCAATGGATATCTTTTTTCAGCATCCTTGTTGATATCTTGTCCTTCAATTTCCCAGTTTTAATTTTGGACTGAAATATTTTGTAATTGAAATTATCATTCGACGTTTACATTTCTACCGTATCGTCCAGCTTTTAATTCGTGAGTATAAGAGGCCATGCAGTCCACTTTATGGTTTATTTGTATTCTATTTTCTGTTTGCATTTAGTTAAACCGTGTTCGTTAGATCAGTTCACCTCACGACAAGGATCTGTTAACGCCTGTGCTTTCATACGTGGCCTGTATGCCGAGGATGCGCTTGCTAGTCATCTGGCCAAAATGAACTTGCTTTCTAGCATCGTGAACAAAGCTTCTGATTTGATTTCACCATTGCAATCGGCAATCAGCCGTTTGTCTAACAGGCAGAATGAAATGCATCAGGAATTTCCTTCGCGTCCATCTCTTACATCGAATTCTTCGGAATGCTTTTCGAGGTGGTTGCATCTCTCAAGCAACTTTATTTCAATGTAACTCCCAAACTCACCTTCGCAATTAATGTGGAATTTTAATTAAGAAATATTGATGACTTGCTTACCATATTCGTTAATTACCTTCCCTCACACGCTCCTATACTTTCCATCTTTTTAAAAGCCTTATCGTATAATTTTTCCTATTCTATTTTAAAAATTATTTTCAGTTACAAGCGATAACAATTACTTTGGTAATCGAATGTTCAATTCATGCTGAACTATCTTTCACGAAGTCACTCTGTTCGACTCAACATTCCTTTCGTCGTATATCCTTTTGAAAACCATCCTATTAATGATCAGATTTAATCAGTTTGCACAATTCCTCGCATTTGGCGAGACCAAAATATTAAGATGAGATGTGAAATTTCCGATAGCCGTTCCACGTAATAGCATTATCTCATTATACTTTTAGAATTTTATGCAATTTTACCATTTAAATAATATTTCTTTGAGAAATCATTTTTAAAGAATTTTGTACTTTTTGGAATATGTGGTTTGTTTGACTACTACGTTCCTATCGTATCAGTCGGGGAAACAGTTTTTCTTAATATTATGAAATGTCTTCTTTAAAAATATAATTCATGGTTTCCATTCATTTGTCATTCAAAAGCGAATCCTGCGTCTTAAATTATGTGCTCTAACTAATTCAGGAATGCTGTAAATTGATATAACCTTTGGCTCAAATCCCTCATTGCCGATTCCTATCAAATTTGTTTTTGTAAAAAGATTGCCTTTTGAAAGATATTTAGCATATTTGATAGTTTCTTTCCAAACGTTTCACTTATGCTCTATCTTGATTATTTAGGAGGCTGTGTTACCACTTAAAATTTTTATTTTTTTTTAATTCTTTATGTCATTTAAGGCATAAATTTGTTTTTGAGAGCTGTCCTTCACATGATTTAAATTCACTATGCAAAATGGGATCAACCAACGCCTGCTTACGTGGCAGGTATTCTGATGATATGCGTATCAGTCGTCTTGCCAAAACGATGACCTCTGCAGTCTTTAGTAGGACTGTAGTCATGTCTGACTATAACCACAAGAAAATGACCTTGTACTGATCAGTCCACATTAGATCTTCTGTGAATGTTGTCTGTGACCATCCTATTTTCCTGATTATTTTTGATATTCTCCCGAAATAAATTCGATCTTATCAGTTAATCTGTGCTTCCTCGACTTACTTTCAATATTTTTTCAATTAATTTCAAATTAATTTTATTTAGAGTTCATTCTAAAAGAGCTTTTTAACTGCGTTTAGGCCTCCGCTGTTTCCATATCCCATGTTCTCCCTCATATTACTATCAATTTGCCTGTCAAATTATCTGCTTTGTCAAAATAAGCCATTTCATTTCAAGGTGTATTTTGCTGGCTTCACTTTACTGCCGATGTTACGCAATTTGCTAACTTGATACGCTTTAACATAACCCGTTCACTTGAAATTAATTGGTCTGGGACAGAAAAACCTTATGTATTCCGCTGCCCATTACCAGAGTGATGATCAAATACTCCCTATTTAATCCGATTATTTACGCGTAATGAGATTTAAATGTGAAGTAAAGGTTTGCATTGACTTTGAATCCATTCCTATTTGGAGAAGAAGGAAACGTAATAAATGAAACAAGAATTGACTTTGTGTATTGTTCCAGAGTCATTATCAAAACCACGCTTATAGTGAGCAATTAATAAAGTTTCCGGATTCACAACGTCTGTTATTTTAGTCATTTTTCGTTAACTCTTCTCTATATTGAATTTAAGCACTTACGAAATATTCTTACTGATGATATTAGAAAGTTGCCTAGCAAAGGAAGCTTAGGCCTTGTTTAAGGGTTTCTAAATCTACGAATTGCTCCTGAGCCGTTCATTTTATGTTCTGCTACACAAAAATATTATTTTTTTGCAATTAACCGATTGCAACGTTTATTCAGGAGGACTAATATACCCTTTATTGAAATGTGATTGGTTTGTGCCTAGTGTTGGCAAGCATAAATATTCTGCCACGTTGCAGATCTTCCTTTCTCGAAAAAGTTGATTACCCCTAGAGATTCCAAAATAAGGAGGAATTATTGTTAGAACCAGTAAACGATTATCAAGGGTTCGTTCCTGCAAAATAATTTAACCCTGAAATGTTTGATTAACTGAAGCCCAAGTACTATGTTTAATGTTCCTGTGAAAAGCACAGCACACTTTCTTCTGACGACCCAATTATATTCCTTTGGAGCAAATTATCTGCACAATTGGCATTTGTCACTTTACTGCACACGGGTAGTTTTAAATTGAAAAGAATATGTTGAATAACACAAACTAGGTTTGATACCAGGACTTGCTATAAACACTTGTTTTGCATTCACAATCTCTTTCCCCGTGTGCGCTGGAAAGGCTGCAATATTTTTGATTGAGTGCTCAGAAAAAGAGTCCTATTTTGAAAACTCGACAATCTATCAAACAATTTGACGGTGGCTGACTAACCAACTGCACAGGGACTCTCAGAGCGGCTAGTTATATACGCAGATTAGCATTAAATACGGCCTAGTGATGACAGATAATATGCCAAAAGCGGTCATTTCAATCTCTTGTCTTTTCCCGGTAATGTTCATCTGCCTATAATACTGGCCGCTGTGCGGCTTCTGGCGTAGCTCGAGAGTAAGCATTAAGGCAGAGCAGAAAGAGTGAGTACTTATTTCGATCGAATGTAAGTCAATATTACTCGATCGAAAACGTCAAGACAACGATCCAGTTGGCTGAATGGTAAGAGCGTTGTACTTTTGATCAAGGGGACACAGGTTCAACATTCACGTGGTGCACCACTTGGGATTGGGTATGACTGGCTGACGATGGCTTATAAGCCAGAAATTGCCACTTCAGTCTCCCTTCTCTTTGCCAGCAATATTAATCTGCCTCTTCAACTGCTAGCCACTGTGCAGCTGCTGGCGGGGCTCGAGAGTGAGCCTCACGGCAGAGTGGAACGATGAAGATCTGTTAGCAATCGGTGAGCTTTCGTCAACGAATGCAAGTCAATATTTCCGATCTAAACCAACGTGCCAACAAACCCGTGGCTCAATTCATAGAGGGTTGGAATTCTGAATTCGGATGTTGCACTACCATGGGGTTGGGTATGACTGGCTGACGACGACAAAAAAGCCAGAAATTGACATCTGAGTCTCCCGTGTGTTTGCCTGAAATATGCCTACGCCACCAGGTGCTGTGGATCTCATCGCCACGAACGACGAATTTCTACCACCTTGCCATGGGACCCCCGTGCGTCAAGCACCGCCACGGACTCGTGTCACCTACCCTCCGCCTTTCTCCCACTTTCACGGTATGACTGCATTAAGTTTCATACTTTTATGCACTCTAACAGTTTCCGATGGGGAAATACTGTTCGAGTTTGAAAGCTCAGGCCAATAATTATTCTATCCCAGTGATCGTACATTCGTCTCCTTTTCAACAAGAACCTGGGATGCGAACCTTCGCTTACATTAGTGAGTTTAAAATATACCATAATGTTCAAAAGATTTATTTGTTATTGGCTTAGCTCGTAAGAATAGAATACCGGGGCATTAATTCTACCGAATACATTTCTTTTTGGGAATAATACTGTTTTTATTAGTTAATAGGGACTAACCTATCCGTACTGGGGTTCACGCATCCCGTGCTGACTTTAGGCTCACTGTCGAGGCCCGACAGCAGCACCACAATGGCTAGTATATTTCAGCATGATTCAGATTTCCGGCGACGATCAGTAAAATTGAATTGACCATGTTCTATTTGTCAGCCATCAGCAGCCAGCCAGCTGGAACCCATGACCTGTTTATCAAAAGTCCAAACCTCAAACCATTTAGTCACGGGCTCGTTATCTCGCCAGTTTAGCTTTGGCATTTTATTTTTATTATTTTGTATTGTTTACATGTTTTGCAAGAACATGGTGCAGTTGCGGAGCTAAGCTTTAGTGATGGATCCTCCTGCATTCCCTAGTTCTTTCAATTCCCGGTCTGGTGTTTAAGGTGGGCTAGATGCAATAGTTTGTGCTAGCGTCAAATGCGAATTCCAGGCAGCCCTTCAGAAGAAGAAGATGTGATCGCTGAACCAAGAATTTGATTGGTCCGATGCTTCTGTTGACCAATAGAAATGATCATTTGATACAGCGACGACGTCTGGTCGCATGACTTAATATGGCTGTTCGCATATTTTCTCATCAATTGCAGTACAGGGCAGTCGGTGGCTCTTTGGTCATCCGACCTAGTACAAACCTTCGTCCAGGCATGGATATCAAACAATATGCCAATAAAGATTGAAAACGTTTTAGAGGGGACTAAACTATTAGAGGACATAGCCTGCCAGTCTGTTCTTCATCTCCTTGAAGTATGAACATGAGCTGCTTCGCAACAAGACCATCTCGCAGTTGAGTCTCTAGAGTCGGTCGATCCAGGAGATGTGCTGTGATGTAAAAGTTATGGAAGAGGACCTGGAGAACGGATGGAGATATCAGTCGGAAATTGCAAAAAAAACCTCAAGAAATTTTGAAGATGAAGCCAGGGAAGAAGTAAGGCTTCAGGCACAGTCAACGTGTTGCATTTTCAGTATAAGCAGTGGTCGAGGGAGAATTGGCTAAGGACATTTTCCTTCCCACAAATAATTCATTGTGGGCTGCCCTGATTGTGGTGGTTATAAAACCTAACTGAAAATAGGGTGGTGAGCGATGGACTACCTTTACCCGATGCTTATGATGGAAAACAGGTTTAAAACCCTGAATAGACAAAAAGCTTTCGCAAGAACTGGTCTCTCCAAAGCATACCTGCAAGTACCGGTTGATGATGAACCACAGAAAATGCTGAACGTTAACAGGTTTTTCATGTATATCCATCTCAACTATGAGCTCAAAATGGTGCGGAGAATATTTCTGGAACTTCTAGACAACATGCTCGCTCATGTCCCTTAAACATCACCAGCCTGGATGACATTTAAGTCGCCATTTGCATTATCTGAGACACAGCTCCAAAGGCTTGATAAGGTCTTGCGACATCTCATAGATTATGGCCTGAAAAGTTAGCATGGATAAAAAGCAAATTCCTTTGAAAGGAGCTCCACTTTGTAGGATTTGTCGTAAGCGAGGCTAGACGCTCACTTTGTCCAAAACCGTTTGCACCATTCCTGAATTGGGACAGTGTCGATGAATTTGCACGAACTACAATTATGTATGGGCCTAGTCATTTATTGCCTGGTTACACAATTTACGGGCGCCATTCAACCGAATTATCTCAAGACCGACCAACACGCTTTCTTCAAGTATAAAATTTTAAAATGCAATTATCTATAAAATGAGTATAGGAAAGAATATTTAAATGAATATTTTCTATCAAAATACAATTTGTGACCTTATTCATGCACAAAGTGACTTAAGCGAATTTTAAAATAAAGGAAATATGAGAAAATGTAATTAATTTACTTGAAAAAACCAACCATTTTAGAACAGTGGTTACTTCTGAAATAATGATATAAAAACTTATGCAAATGTAAAACTTGGAGGAAATATGAATAGTTATATTACATTACCTGGAAACCCAAGCTTGTTCAGAAAAGTGGAATCTTCCGAAAACGTGAAAATTTGTTTTAATTGTAATTAATAAATGTAAATAGAATCATCAGGTTAAATCGTAAACATACCACCCTGCATATATCAGGAGAAGTCTCCGTTCATTTTATTCATTTATTCGAAGAACGTACTATGTGACCTAACACGGGGAATGTACCATAAGTCAGCACGTAATACGGGACCCGTGGTAATAGGCGTTTAATGGAGAGCCCCAACCTAATTAAATCGAATTTATTGTTTTCGCTAGTGTTAGCATTCGTTGTCGGGTTTTAGGGTTGCATAAAAGGTCGTTGGCCTGACGCATGTGTGGATTGCGAAATCCGATGGCTTTACCTCATGCCGACCAATATTCGCGACATAATACCTAGCTGGCCAGACCCGCTTTTATTCGGACCCTTGACGGGAGTATAAATAGAGCCCGCCCTGAGTGGTCTTTTTTATCAAAGTAAAATGGATGGGTTTTGAAATTACCGTGGCTGCTTTATAGTTGCTGGCTGGAACTTTGCCATTTGACCCGATACTTCACCCTTTCTGTCACCAAGGAAATATTTTGCGACCCTACTAAGCCAAATGAGTATTATGGATAGACTTGTGGTTACTTTGGCATGTAGTACGGTCACGTGCTACCCACTGAACTATCCTTTTTTCCATGAGTTTGTTCGCATATTACGTTCATATCAGAAGCATTGGCAATGATTTTTCGCGAAACAGAAATTTTTTCAATTAATCTACCACTAACAGCTTTACTGAGCACAAATCGTGGTTTTCCGACCAAGAGCATACATTGATGGAGTATTATCCATCTAAGTTATGATTTCAAAATGTAGAATGTGCCCACTCAGGAGCTTGGAGTTCCAGACGCAAGCGATGAAGGTCGGGAAGACGTGGTAATCACATGCAACGTGAGAGAAGACGACGAGTTTAGAAGTGTCATCCGGCAGGTGCCCTTCACAGACGAACATATCAAGGCATCTTCTGCACCATACCCACTTTTACGTCAAATAAAAGACTTTTTTGACTAATATTGCTGGCAAAGACAACGACGATTGGAATATCCCTTTCTGGCTTACTAACTGTCATCAGCCAGTCATACCTAACCTCAGGTGTTGCAACCCTCGATGATCGAACCCGCAACGCATTGATATGAAGTTCTGTCCGTTGGACCAAGTGCTCGTTGTCTTGAGGGTTTGGATCGCGAATTTATTCGGAACGGTTGCCCTTGTGAAGGCAAATCACACCCATGCACAAAACGCTTCGAGAACCGAACAAAGCAGCTGTACATCACTGATCACTGTATAATATATGACGACAGAGTCATAATTCCAGCTTAATATCATCATAAGGTTTTGCGTGGCCTGCACGCTGCGCATCAGAGTATGACCCGCATGAAGAATCTGACTCGAAGTTATGCATAGTAGCCAGGAATGTTTGACGACGTGGAATCGTTTGTTTGGACTGAGGCTGAGAGCCCACATAACGTACCACCTATGCAATGACCCGAGCTGAGGAAAAACTGCAGTAGAGTTCCTATGGGCTACTCATGACCATTCTTCAACCGATTGTTTTTAATTTTTGTTGATGCGTGATCAAAAATGGCTGGACGCGTTTGACGTCTTGGCAACTCTCGCTGATATTACAGCCTATAGTACGGAAGCATGCATTTTGCGTCCCCAGAAATTGTGTCAGAAATAGGGCATCCGACATGCGACGTCACCAACGTCTCATTAGCAGCCAGGTTCAAAGTTGTATGGATGTTTTCAAGAGGGTAATGAAAACAAAGTGAACCTAACGGCAGATGAACGAATTTTGGGCCGACAGCTGATCCATGACTATAGCCACTAAACTGCGAGTTCCAAACCGCAAAAACAGTACTTTCAGAAAGGAGCAGGGGTTTCGCAGTTAACCATGAACTCAGAGAGCAACCTTGTTTTGAGCACATTATCACAAATGCCAGAGACTGTCTTCGAGGTGGAAACAGCAACTGGTAACATCAAAAGGCATGTGAACCATCTGAGACACCGGGTAACCACAGATTGCCAAGTTCCAATCGATTTGCTATGTGATGCATTCGAGGTAACAAAACCCAAAGTGGACAGTGCAGCGTCATGGCCTTAGGGGAAATGAAGATATAACCACGTTCCGTGCAGCAGACTGTGCCGGCCGCGGAACACGCATGTTAACTCAGACAACAAAAATGAGTGTACGGTGCAGTATCGAGTATGGGCGATGCTTCTGCTCCGACGGGTGGCGGATCGAACAGTCGAGATTTTCCCCGAGGGGACTCTCGAGCAAGAAAGTGACAATCAGTGGGTGCTACGCCATAACCTGGAATTTTCTGGAACCTTCTTCACAATTTGGCACGCGATAGACTGGAATAGCCCAGAACGCTCAGGGCACCAACAACTAAGCTAAGATTTGGATTGTAAAAAGAAACCATGTATGTCACACTGCTGATAAATTTTTTGGTTCCCGAAATGGCTACCTTCTCTTCCAACATCCCATTGGGTCGTAATTTTCAACTTATTTTGGATAATTTCAACGGTTGCGTATAAAAAAATACATGTATCACATTGCTCCAATATGAAAAAGGGTCTGCAGCACAATTTTTGTGCATTGCAAATCGCATTCTTAAAAATTAAGGAGAGTAAGAAAGAGGTTGTGGTCAATGGTGATCCTACACCCGCACTCATTTATATAAGACGCTTCGATTTAATATTCCAAATGTAAACGATATTAGATAATACTAACTTATAACAGCTTAACTCTGGAATTTGTCGAGTTTACTGCACATATGGCAGGCCTTTTTTAAAAAAAGAATATTAAATTGGCCTTCGTTGAGGTACGTGTTTGCGGTTTAAAATGCACGGACCTTAATATCTGAGTCAAAATCGGTCACTTTCACAAATCTTCACAGGCGTGAATACTGCCTAACACTATGCGAATGTAGCCAGCTTAATTTGAGAATATCTAATTGTAAAAGTACTAAAAATAATAAAATGTAATACATTTTTAATGGTTGAGGTTCACAAAAGGAAGAAGTAAATACACGTAGTTAGGATATATTCCACTAAACATTCAAAAACAAATTACAGATGAAGATCTTGTTAAAAGGGATTAGGAATATGGTTGAGCGTATGCATCTTCAGTCCTCGTAGTTGCCACCAATCAGATTAACTTAATATAAACCAATGAACCATATGTATATTTTTATCTACGAAGATTAAAATGAAGATAATTTGGGCTTTTAGGGCTTAAATATTTCGGGTGGCGGTGGGAACATTTCAATGAAACATTTAATATAAAAAAATAAATATGCAGGAACCCGTAGCATTTGAAATAATTTGCCCAATTGTACAAAGAAATTATTTCACCAATTCAGATAAAACTGTTTGGGCTTTTAAATTAGATCACATAGAAGCCTTCACCATCTCCTGAGTTGCAGGCGTAATTTTGCTGAACATTAAAAACTTACCCAGCCGGATGTAAACCAAATGATATCCCATTTTGGGCAGATCTGTAACCTTTACATTAAAGTGAAAAATTATATCCCGCCATTAATTGTGCTACCCGTATAAGCACATTCTATAGCACTTTTTCAAGGTCGTTCGCAACATTCTAGTCATGTACGCACACCAGCAAAATCAGGTGATTTTTGTCTGATGCTTCAAGGTCATTAAGCATAAACATCACCTGCGTTTTCCTTTATTGTGAATCTGACCACATACACTTTGCGGAAAGAACGGAAATATTTCAGGTGTCACAAGCGTTCAGACGTTTGATAACCCTCATTCCCAGGTGTTTAATTAGACCATTCATCACAGGAATATTACTTAAGTCCTTGCCCTTTTTAGATGATTAACGTTCATAGCCATGATTATACTACAATAGTATCGGCCAACGCGAGGTCCGTGAAAGAATCTACTCTTTGTATATTAAACACTATGTTTTAGGTTCTAGGCGAATTCTTTGTGTTTAAACGGTACGTTTCACAACTAGCATATGATTCACCCTCAGAGTTTGCCGCAGCAAATGAACTTTTAAAGGGCACTTATGGTGACTTTTCCAATGTTCATGAATAGGCGTTGGAAAGCACAGCGTGCATTTTCCTTATCCGTATCACGGCACCAGGAAAAGACGTGAGCAGATTTGTGCATAAGTTGAATAATATTCAATCTCATTTTGAAGTTGGCCAAAATTGTGAAATGATTTCGTTTTTGGATATTTCCAGCGTGCCAATAGGCATGCACTTCTTTGCCAAGGGGCAACCACTGAAAACCAACTTTGTAACTTTCATTGATTTTGCCTGCATTCATTCATTCAAATTTATTTAAACGAAAGCAGGAAAAATAGAAAGACATTCTTGCATTCAATTAAAAGACAAACACGTCAGCGTAAAATTTTAAATAAACCACATGGGCATAATTTGGATTTGACAGTAAGTTTTCATATTTTACATTATTTGAGCCTCATCTGCCGAGGAATTTCACTGCGGATTTAGAGACAAGTACCTGGGTACTTTTTATAAAAGGACAATTACACATTCTTCCATTTTATTACAAATATACCATACTTGGGATCGAAGAGGCTTCAGCGATTATAGAGCATGTTGTTTAGTTCTAAGGAGAAATAGTTAGCAAACATATAATTTGTTATTAACATAACCATTTCTTTGTCATAAAATCTCATTTCATTTTTTCGCATCGACAAAATATCTGTTATTTGAGCCGGTTATTTAACGAAGACGTGGCTTGCAACCAGTGACTCTCTCAAAACATTTAGATTAAGTTTTCTCTATTATATATTTTTATTTATACGGAAATTCATAAACAACATAAATCATCGTATCAGTTATCTTTGTATATTTCACATAATTTCAATTTTTCCGGTGGCATTCAGATTCTGTTATCATTCGGTTTGTGAATTTTCTTGGAATTAATCACGAAAAACTAGTTTGAATACTCCCTTCCTTACCACAAATGCATTTCAGAATTCCGTTAACACTTCAAGTGGTTCATCATTGAGTGTGGCTACGATGACTAACATTGTATTCCTAGTTCGAACAGTTCCCTAATTGAACCCTAAAATATTACGAAATAATAATTTTATTGCTTTTATTTAAAAAAATATCGTTCGTATACATAAGCTCAATCTAAAATTTAACGATAAATAACCGATTACGTCTTTATAATCTGGATCAAACTAAAAGACCTACTTAGAACGTAAGACAGGAAGACCGTAAATATAAACGTATGTTTAATGTTCACAACATCAGGTCCAACACCCTTAAATTTGATGCAGTGGATGTCGTTCAAAATCTCGCCCAGGTTTCTGAAAAGTTTTACCATGGGTACCCTTTGCATTCCCAAAAGTACCGCATTGGTTGAGCTGAGGAAGTGATCTTTGTTTTATCAGAAGATAAATGAACTAGATAATGGTCAAATATTTGTGTGTGGAAGCAGTGAAAATATATGCTCCATCGTTTATGGCTTGCTCAGCATAATTAGTTTAACGCTACTCGGACATCCTCAGCATGCTTAATGCTTAGTGCAAAAATCCCAGTTTTCCATGAGTAGAGGACGAAAAATAAAGATATTATTTAAAATATACTTCAGACAACAAAACCTCGGGACCCTATTCGTGTTTCAGCCTAGTGGAGCCCCACTCGATTGTCAGCTTACCCACGATACAGCCGTCAACATCACTGTTCTAAGTGCAGGGTATTTTACCTTCAGTCCCCTAAATTATGACTTGTATAGCTTTCAAATACCAACACTAGGTTTGACTGTGTCAACAATTTTAGCATTTGAAATTATTATCAAACTTTAACAAAAATCACCTTATTTTTTATGGCTGTGACCTACAGATAACCGCTGAATGCGAAACAAGCGACACGTGACCTACTGATAGCTCATTCTTTAATTAAATCCTTGTTTTAGAGAGATATACTGCCAGCACGCCAGCTGCAGCGCAACCAATTCCAACGAGGGAACATTAAGGACTCTTTTTACTGAACCTACAAAATGCGGCTCTGCGACAGTTGATGGTCAACTGTCTGATGATTGTGATGACTGCTAATGTGCCAGAAATGGCTAGAGAGTGGGCCCTCGGATTTTTTGAGCTTTAACTTGGAGCAAATCAGGTTTTCCAGGGCTTAAGCCAGTACCTGTGTTTTCATTCTGGTAAATTATTTCATAAATGATAACCCTATTTTAAACGCTAATAAGCCTCTGTTTTATTTTTGTGTAACTGTCAGTACCCTGCCAGATCAATTCCTTATGTAAACAATGGTAACTGATTGAAGCTTTAAAATTGAGCCTGGGTTCTCCCCGCTCTTTGATGAAATATATTTCTTACATTCTGTCACTTTGCCAAGACCTGATGAAGGAAGAAGAACAAAAAATGCTTGAGGATTATTTTTGGCTAACTAGTTTTTGGCAGCCTTCCATACCAAACAATAGATTTGCAATATAAACTATATTAACTTCCGTCATTTGACTAATGAGCACTCAGTCGACCACGCTCACATCGAACCAGGGCGCAGACGCAGGTTGCACTTGACCAACTCACGACCACTAATAAGCCAGAAATGGCCAGTCTAATAGCACATACCTTTGTCGGTTATCATTCCATCATATACCAATAGTCTTTTTGTGACGATACTTCGTCGCTACTTATCCCCTCGTATACGAATAGCAACTACATGACAGTCAAAAAGGCTCTAAATTGAGCCTGAAGCAACAATGGACAAGCATGTCTTATAAACCAACTGGTGAACACCCTCCTAAAATAAAAATTTGAAGGAATTGCAAAGAACCCTCTCAAGATTTCTAACGGTAACCGAAATATTAGGCAACTTAGGGTCGGAATTCGTATGCGTTCCGATCACTATGTTTGCTAAGACGTGATTGGTTAAACATTTTTTTAATAGTAGTGAAATTGCGATTCCCTTGTAGTATGTCATAGGAAGAAGAGGTGTTCAACAATATATGCTTATTAGCTGTCTGAAGTTTAGGGAAGTGGTTTTGTCTTCCCATCTACAGAGACTAGAGTGTCATTACCACTGCTATCATTACATGCCACTCCTTTACTTGTGCATGTTGGGCCACCAGTCTGTCTGTTTCGTACACGCATCACGCCATAGTATGCATCGACATCGCCCTACCCACCATCAGACTGCGGTTGAGTCGGTCGACCTTTAATCACAGCTTCTTTCACCCCCATCCTTATAAGTCATGGAGTTGACTGGTGGCTCTGATTTCCTATGCCCTGGTGGTCAACTGTCAAGAGGGGTCGCAACAACAGATAGAGGACAGACAAATAAAAGTGGACGTTCTCTGTGCAGTTGGTGGACACCCAGGCTTCTATAAAGACAGTGCCTGAATGAACGGTATGAGTTACCACATCTGACCTTGGGTCCAACAATGGTACAGAGAACTGATGCTCGTGCATTCGCGGTTGCAGCTGTCAGCCAGTATCTCCAACATACTTGCAAATCCCGCAGTTACAATGAAATCGGTAGACCATGGCCTACTTCTCCTGATTAGGGATAGTGTCGGTTGACCACATCTCTTGCTGATGAATTGTTGCGGTAGGCCCGTGGAAATCTCCTATTCCGCCAGGTGAGAGGGATTTAGCCACGGTTTTGGAGACCTCTTTCACGAACGGCATGCGCCACCCTGATTTTGGCTGAAAAGGCCCTCCATTCCGCCGTAGTATGTATTGACATCGCCACCCCCCACCAACAGACTTCGCTTGACCACCCCTATCCATATAAGTCATGGAGTTGACTGGCGGCCCTTCGCTCCGCCTTTTTGTGGCACATGATTCCGTTCAATGATCGCTTGCGGATAACCGTTTGGTCTGAAATTCTCACGCAGAAGCCTAATTTCGTCCCGTTTGGCGGCCGGCGTGATGCAGTGGGTTTCACATGGTCGCTAAAGCGTGTGTACATAACTTTGATTGTGTTGCAGTGAATGGTTGCTATTGTAACTCAGACTATGCGACGTATTCATCCGTTCTCGGTAGGCTAACATCGCCATTTGAGCGTCTGGTTGACTGCAGACTAGAACGTCTAAGAACGGAACACTGCGCTATACTTTTCTTCCTTTGTCAACCGCAGCTCTGGTTAATTTGATTTCAAGTCCTCTCTGTAGTATGTAATTCTATCCTGGATAATGACGACAAAGGCATCATCGTTAACGCAGTGTGCCAAAAAATTAAGTTTTTTATTCTTCGAACAGCTCTCTGACGAAATTTTACAGCACAAACAAGGCAATGGGGATCCCATCGAGGGACCCTTGCTTCACTCCTATGTGATCCCCTCGAAGGTGAAGAATGTCTTGAGACAATGTTCCAGGAGTTCTATGAGATCTTGAGTTAGCGAGGGTAGCGATTGCAACACAGGCTACGGCGAGATGCGGGTCCGACGCAGCCATGCAGGATACCAAACAGGCGGGTTAGTAATCCGCAGTTAGATATCCTATTTTTATGATATCCATATGCGGTAAAGATTATGATTAAGTTAAAATTTATATTTGAAGTGAGGGTCAGTGTTAAAATATAGGGTTGCTTTTGAGGCCAATATTTATGTTTAGGTTTAAGTTCCGGATTTAGGTTAATGTTCAGGTTATTATACGGAGATTGGTTATATACCGAGGTGTTCCCTAATTCGCTAACTTTCTTTATATTTGTTCCTCAACGAAACACACTTTTAAATACAGTAATATTTTAGACCATTAATTTAAGCATTTGTAGTTAATTCCTCATTCTGCATTTGTGTAATTTTTTGCTTACTCTTTACCTGCTCTTGGCGATAGAATCATATCGATTGGCTGAAATGGTAGGAAAAAAATTTTTTTGACGCTACAGTCATGAACGTAACTAAGGCCAAATTAGTAAATATGAATATATATATATCATCACGTTGAACAGCAAGCTTTGCCTAACCATTCAGATGAATTGAGCACCTGCTTTATTCAAAGATAAAATTTTGTGATGTATTTTCATCCCACTGAGGTCGCTGACTACTTCAAAGCTGGTTCAAGCAAACGAGTACATTTGTATCCGTTAACATAGGGCTGTTAGGTGATTTAAGCAGATACAGGCTACTCGCATGAACCCGAACGATAGTATTGCATTCAATACTCCATTCATCTCTTTACTTTCTGCATTCTAACCTTCGCCCCGAGGTAATTTCCTCTTTTCGCGTATACTGAGCATACGCTGAAGGTCACACAAGAATGAAACCTCATGTTACTGGCCAATTACTTCTCATCCAGAACTGTTCTTTAGGCTATAGCTTTCCGCTAGGACACCTAATACACGAAACGAACGGTTCAAAGTGTCGAACACTTTAAATGCATTGCGTTTTTAAGCGTTTTGTCATGAAGGTTCTTTTTACTTTAATTCTCCGTTCTAATATTGTAAGTGCAAACAGTGGCCGAAAATAAAAAAACGATTTTATTTAAAGTAGCTAATCGTCTACACAAAGCGTTGCTTAATCTCGGATAAGCGAAAAGTATACTTAATAAGTATATTATCACAGGCTTCCATTTTGTATCTTGTGTGTATTTTCTACAGCCCCTATGTTTTGGGTTAGTAAAACAAGCAGCCGGTAACAAGATATTTTACTGCGGTAAATGCTAAGCAAGAAAAAAGAAGATAGCATGATGCCCAACTCAGGGGCTGTCGGAGGTTATGTAAACGAGTTAATCAGTAGCCTTTCAAGCGAAGAATGTTCACTGGCCATGAGGTGTTCAAAGAATGTGAAGTTGATTACGATCGGAACATTCGGAAATTACATATTAACAGAACAAAGTAACTCGCTCTTTCATGCGCTACAATGGTTTATACTATAATTCAACTAACTCTTATTAAAGTCATAATTAAACACATGCGTTTGCATCGCCCAGACTTTCTTTGAAGCAATGCATTAGATGTTCTGGTTGGAGATTACGCTTGAATCTAGAGTAAACTCTGCTTTTATGACTAAGTGGTCAGCAATTCATCTGGAAGCGTGTGAACTGATGACATAGAAAGCATAGATTTTATTTAAAAAACAACATTTTTTTGTTTCTTGTAAAAATCAGCACTATTCACATCACATTTTCTTTCTTGAGCTCAGTTTTATCGGGGTCAGTAAGTAAAATAAGAGAAATAAATTATATTATATTCAAAAGATAACGTCTTCTATTGAAAATGACAGCGCGTACAAATCATTAAAATGTTGTTTGTGCGTTGAATTTAAAAATATAACTTGAAAATGCATTAATTACTGATTATAAATTACGTAGATGTATGCAGCGTATGTTTAGTTACGCATGCACATTTATATCTTCTAGCTTCTTTCGCAAACCCTTTCCAGATATCTGATCCACAATAAAATTTCGTTAACGGGTGACAATTTAAGTCTGTATGTTGAGTAATGCATCGAAACGTTAATCTTTAATCAAAATAAGATCGTGCTACTTCCTTTCCTCCTAACAACGGTAAAGCAGTTTTTGTGGTAGGGACTAGCATGTTACCTATTATCTTTGTTTATTACAACAAGAGGGTACACGAACAGGTTTATATCTGCACTAGTGAGTTGTTTAATTTGCGATCACAGGTAAAGTTTCAAAGGTTCAACATTACTATGTGGTACCTTGAAAACAACTTTTTGTAGGTTACATACTGATGAACTTTGGACAGATTTCTTTGATATTAAATAAAACGATCGACTGTTGCAGATATATATCAGTTCGTGTACCCTCTTGCTGTAATTAACAAAGACAATATGGCACATTGAAGACCCTTCCAGAAAAAACTGCTTTAAATTTTTAAGGAGGCTTTAGAACAGTCATCTGTCCGTAGAGTAGGAAAACGGTTTATGTACCTGCTCTATGAAAATAAACGTGTATTTTAGAGAAAACGCCTCAGGGTGTATGGGATTATCCATGTCATATTTTAAAGCAAAACTTGTTTTCTGTTAAATTTAGTACGTCTGAGAAGAAGGGGTGCTTCGATCTTTAACCGATGTCTTTTTTGATTGTTCGTCCTTATACTGTAACCTACAAAAAGATTTTTTCAAGGAAACACATAGTACTGTGGAACCTTTGAAACTTTTCCTGTGATCAAAAGATTAAACAACTCCTTATTGCAGATATACACCAGTTTGTGTACCAACTTGTTGTAATTAACAAAGATAAAAGGTCCCATGATGATACCTACTACACCAAAATGCTTTAAGGTTGTTAGAAGGATAGGAAGTAGCACGATCTAATTTTGGTTAAAGATTAACACTTCGATGCATTACTCAAACTACAGACTTGAATTGTCACCCGTTAAAATTATTTATTTTTCGAAGATCAAAATAGCTGGCAAGAGTTTGTGAAATAATCTAGATGATTAAAATTTGCATGCGTAACTATGCAAACGCTACATTCATTAACGTAATTTTATACTCAGTAATTGATGAATTTTCAAGGTATATGTTTTAAATTCAACGCACAAACAACATTTTGATCGCTTGTACGGGCTGTCATTTTAAATAGAAGACGTTATCTTTTATAATATATTATAATTTATTTCTCTTTTTTTACTTACTGACCCCGATAAAACTGAGCTCAAGAAAGAAAATGTGATGTGAATAGTGCTGATTTTTACAAGAAACCAAAACAAAATTATTGCTTTTTAAATAAAATCTTTGCTTTCTATGTCATCTGTCCACACGCTTCCAGATGAATTGCTGACCACTTAGTTATAAAAGCAGAGTTTACTCTAGATTCAAGCGTAAACTCCGACCAGAACAGCTAATGCATAGCTTCAAAGAAAGTCTGGGCGATGCAAACGCATGTGTTCAATTATGTCCCTAATAACCATTAGTTGAATTATAGTATAAACCATTGTAGCGCATGAAAGAGCGAGTTACTTTGTTCCGTTAATAGGTAATTGCCGAATGTTCCGATCGTAATAAACTTCACATTCATTAACAACCTCATGGCACTTGAAAATACCTGGCTTAAAAGGCTGCTGATAAACACGTAAATTTAACCTCCGACAGTCCCCGAGTTTGGGCATCATGCTATCTTCATTTTTGTTGCTTACGTGATAGTTATGTCTGATGATTGATGATAGAAATGCTTGAATGTATACCCGTGAATAGTGAGAAAATCATCAATCGTTTGTCAGGTTTACCGTTGGTGACCTTAATCATGTACATAATATATTTATTTATCACATGTTTGAACTAAAATATTGTTTTCACAGAAATGTACTGGTTCAATGAGTATCTATCTAAAGCCCGCGTTCACCCACAAATGTTTCTCATTTACATATAACAAATCCAAATGCTTAAAAAAACCACACCAATAGTGAAAAAACTTTCATTTTAGTGCATAAAACAAATATATTTATATATATTAAAATTATTTCCACAATTATTAAACGATAATCTTGAAAAAAATAAGAAATTTCAAAAACGAAGAAACTCGTGTCACCTGACCAAACAAGGGTAAGAGTAGTGCAAAATGTTAGCTAACGCAAATACGGGAAAAATAAAATACCAAAAGCACATCAACGTATAATAAGGCTCTTTTTATTGTATTCCTCACAAGAATTAGTGTTTTATGAAGTAAAGCATATATTTAAGTTCATACGGTCTGTTCATGAGATTTTATGCTGTTGTTGTGTGACATTGCAGTGAGTATTTTTCTGTATTTTAAAGATGTGGACTATTAAAGCAAAGAGCATTTGGCTTGAATTAGATTCTTATGTCATGCAGGATGTAATGTGTCGATAATATTGGATTCGGACAGTCCTCTCAGTGATTTTTAAAGCTAAATTGAATTTTTGGAGGCAAACCTTAGCCTACCAAGTAAGGCACATTAAAAGAACGTTTATTTTCTCAAATGTATCTGTGGTTTTTTCTGTCGGTTGATTACTCTGTGTTTCAGAGCGTCATTAGATATCAATAAATAAGTGACGATTTTCAAAACTTTCAATCGCTTTCTCATGAAGGTAAGTTTTGTGTTCAGTATTTGTCAATACGATAATTTTGAAAAGCATTTAACGAATTAATGAGTGCAGGGACATCGCTGTATTTAGATGTCCGTTTGCGTAACTTTTTATGACTCACCAAATAATTAATACTAAGTGTCCAAATAGTAAACGTTCACATCAAACTCATTGATTAATGTGCTTTTATCACTCAGAAAACTTTCCGCAATACGTGGGCTGTTTAAAATTTGATTTGATAAGAGATTCATTTGACGGATATCCGACGAATTTCTCCTTTTAACTGGCAATGCTTGATATCAATTTGACAAATTTTGCCGTTGTTCTTTTTCCTGAAAAATATGAAAACATTTCGGCCGCAAACGTAAGAAATAAGTTTTTCTTTTATATTGCAGCCAATTTGCCTACGATAAGGTCCGTTCTACGTGTACGAATGCACAGAAGATTAGCTTTATAAATACTGGCATAACGCTCAACTACAGCAATAACAGTATATTGCTGTGTTAAATCATTTATTGTGCAGCAAATCCCGCAGAGGTGTCGATATAATGTTTAAATGTCAATTGATCGCCTGGATGTTTAAAAATAGCCTGTTTACATCAACCTGTCTTGCACGGCCTACGTTGGATATAAGATAAGTTTTCAAACATAAAAATTCATGTGCAGTAAACATGCTCCAAATTCATCGAGTATCCATTTAAACGAAAAAGAACCATACAGCCTCACACGAAAAAATATTCAGCGAAACGCGCTGGACGAGTTTGTAAAATGCAAAATTTTTTGGTTGTTTAAAATTGAGAATTTTAAGATTAATGATAACCTTTCTTTCTTAAGGCTACAGATCGATTTAAAGGATCCATTTATGCATTCCTCGTTTTGTTTTAAAGAAAACTTCCCTAGCCAAATCATAGTCTGCATGCTTGAAATACAGCCGAAAAGATCTCTGATTCATTTTCAGGGTGATTCAATACCACATTGGGTCACAGCGACTGGTTAGGATGGGCACTAGAAGTGTGCAATGATGATTGCTTGTAACATTTGTTTGACCGTGTAGGCTTGAGTCGTCTGTGATTTAAGTCGAACCCTGTGAACAAGGGTTCAGACACCGAGGGATACAAAAGTTTGTCAGAGTATCAATAACTGCCAAAATACACTAGACAGTCTAACGCAAGCAATTTATTATGGAAATATGTGTGAGTAGTTAAACATGCATGTGACTGCGTTGTTTAGGAGTTTTGAGTGATTTTGATGCTCAAAAAGCCTTTTACTAAAAGATATTGAATGCTCAAACTTTAATTTTGGATAAACAGGCACGATCGTGGCAAAATCGGAGGATGCTGGACATTTACGAAGTGTATTTACTATTGAATATCGCAGAAAAAGAAAGGTTTCAAATAAATCTCTTTATACAGCCGCAAAATATGATTTAAATTTAATTAAATGTAGATGGAGAAAAATTTAAGGAATTGCGTTTTTTGGTTTACAAGAGAGCAATTGAGCTTTTAAAATTATTTGTTGCACATTTTGACCTTTTGTGGCATAAACCGCAGTAAAATATCCTGTTACCGGCTGCTTGCTTTACTAACCAAAAAAATAGGGGCTGTAGAAAATACACACAAGATGCAAAATGGAAGCCGTTGATACTTTTTTTATTTAATATACTTTCCGCTAATCCGGGATTAAGGAACGCTTTGTTTTGATGATAAGCGTTTTGAATAAAATCGTTTTTTATATTCGGCAACTGTTTGCACTTGCAATATTACAACGGAGAATTTAATTTGAAATCTTAGTGAAAAAAACGCTTAAAAAACGCAATGCATTCAAAATTTTCGACACTTTGAACTGTACGGCTCGCGTGGCAGGTGTTCTAAATGAGACCAAATTGGCCAGTAACCTGAGGTTTCATTATTGTCTGACCTTCAGCGTATGCTCAGTATACGCGAAAAGAGGAAATTACCTCGGGGCGAAGGTTAGAATGCAGAAAGTAAAGAGATGAATGGAGTATTGAATGCAATACTATCGTTCGGGTTCATGCGAGTAGCCTGTATCTGCTTAAATCACCTAACAGCCCTATGTTACCGGATAAAAATATACTCGTTTGCTTGAAACCAGCTTTGAAGTAGTCAGCGACCTCAGTGGAATTTAAATACATCAAAAAGTAAAGCTCTGAGTAAAGCAGGTGCTCAATTCATCTGAACGATGAGGCCCAACCGGAAACCATGAGTTTAATTACACTTTATTCAAGATGGCCTACCAAACATATGAAATCCACCAAATTTGAGGGTGATTAAAATTTCAGATTCAGGTGTGGCCTCGCAGTTCACGTGGTTCGAGCATCTGCTATACTCAAACCTTTACCTTGTTATTGTTGGTTCGAATTCCACCTACGTGTTACATTTCTGGTAAAGGTTCTATTAAAATGTGTCCTTAATCTAGTAATTTACATTTTTTTTAGTTGAAAGGCAAGTCATAACACCGTCAACGTGATATTTTAACAGTTGATATATTATACATGAATAACGTATGTGCCTGTGTCATGCAGAAAACTCCTAGAAATAACTTTTACTTCGAAGGCAATTCTCTTATATTTCTAATTCAGGTATGAAAAGAAAAAAATAGCCTTATAACCAAATGGCATTTTGATCCTCGGAAGCAGGCGAAATTTGGGATAATGCAGCAAAAAATGTGGATAAAAAAATAAATACCATTGTGGATATTTAGATATCTTACTTCCGAATGGTAATTGAAGCAAAACGTTTAATATACTTCAGAGTTCTGTCAAACTTTTGTATTTAAAATAGTATATATTGCAGATAATAAAAGCTTAGCGTGGCATAGCTTGCTGTTCACCCTGATGATATGTTTATGCATATTTACTAATTTGGCGTTAGTTACGTTCATGACTGTAGCATCAACATAAATTTTACCTACCATTTCAGCCGATCGGAATGATTCTATCGCTAAAGAGCAGGTAAAGGGTAAGCAAAACATTACACAAATGCAGAATAAGGAATTAACTACAAATGCTTTAATTTATGTTCTTAAATATTACTGTATTCAAAAGTGGGTTTCGTTGAGGAAAAAATATGAAGGAAGTCAGCGAAAAAGGGAACACCTCGGTATATAACCAATCTCTGTATAATACATTTTAACATGAACCTAAATCCGGAACTTAAACCTAAACATAAATATTGGCCTCAAAAGCAACCCTATATTTTAACACTGACCCTCACTTCAAATATAAATTTTAACTTAATCATAATCTTTACCGCATATGGATATCATAAAAATAGGATATCTAACTGCGGATTACTAACCCGCCTGTTTGGTCACCTGCGTGGTTGCGTCGGACCCGCATCTCGCCGTAGCCTGTGTCGCAATCGCTACCCTCGCTAACTCAAGATCTCATAGAACTCCTGGACACTTTCTCAAGACATTCTTTACCTTCGAATGGATCACATAGGAGTAAAGAAAGGGCCCCTCGATGTGATCCTCTTTGCCGTGGTGGGGCTGCAAACTTTCGTCAAAGATCTGTTCGAAGAATAAAAACTTAATTTTTTGGCACGCTGCGTTAACAACGATGCGTTTGTCGTCATTATACAGGCTAGATTCATCCACTTCAAAGAGCACTTGAACTCAAATTTACCAGAGCTGTGGTTGACAAAGGAAGAAATGTATAGCGCAGAGTTCCGTTCTTAGACGTTCTATTCTGCAGTCAACCAAACGTTCAAATGGCGATGTCAGCCTACCGAGAACCGATGAATACGTCGCATAGTCTGAGTTACAATAGCAACCATTTACTGCAACACAATCGAAGTTATGTACACACGCTTTAGCGACCATGTGAAACCCACTGCATCACGCCGGCCGCCAAACGGGACGAGATAAGGCTTCTGCGTGAGAATTTCGGACCCAACGGTTATCCGCAGGTGATCATTGAACGGAATCATGTGCCACAAATAGCGGAACGGAGGGCCTTGTCAGCCAAAATCAGGGTAGAGCATGCCGTTAATGAAAGAGGTCTCCAAAACCGTGGCTTAATCCATCTCACCTTGCGGAATAGGAGTTTTCCACGAGCCTACCTCAACAATCCATTAGAAGGAGATGCGGTCTACCGACTTCATTGTAGCTGCGGGATTCGCAAGTATGTTGGAGATACTGGCTGACAGCTGCAACCGCGAATGCACGAGCATCAGTTCTCTGTACCAATGTTGGCATCAAGGTCAGATGTCGTTTCTCATACCGTTCATTCAGGCACTCTCTTTATAAAAGCCTAAATGTCCACCGACATTCCAGTCTCTGAAGATGGTTAGACGATACAACAAACCTAAACGTCGGACAGCTAGTTAACATATATAGGTGAACACCGTTTCTTCCCTTTGACAAACTACCTGGGAATCGCATTTTCAATACTATTAAAAAAATGTTTTACCAATCACGTCTTTGCTAAAGAAAGCGATCGGAACTCATACGAATTCCGACCCTTAGTTGCCTTATATTTCGTTTGTCGTCATAAATCTTTGCGATCACTTCAAATGTGTATTTTAGGAAGGTATTCACCAGTGGGATTATAAGACATGTTTGTCCGTTGTTGTTTGAGGCTCAATCTTGAGCCTCTTTTGACCATCACGTAGCCACTCTTGATACATGAGGGATTGATTAGCAGCTAAGGATTGTCACATAACGACTATTGTTATATGATGGAATGAGTACCGACAAATGAAGGTGATATAAGACTGGCCATTCCTGACCATGTGTCGGTCAATCGAAACCTCAGGCCTGGACAGTCTGCACTCTGGTCTAATGGCAAAAAAACAAGAATCCTCCCGAATGTCTATAGTATCTATTAGGCTTCATTCATACTTTGTAAGATCGGTAACAAATTATCTGTTATTTCTCGATTGTGGAGATGGAATAATATCTTATTTTTAGATGATTAATGACTAGGAATTAAAAATGAACCGATTTATATTTTGTTAGAATAAACATGTAGCGTAAAACACCTTATTGTCACGAAATTTATGTGTATTATGGAGAGTTTATAGGGCCTGCTGAATATATTTAAGCTCAGTTTATCGAATCAAACCAGTATAAACGTATCTTTGACTCATTGCATACTTGTTGGATAGAAAATCTACGTGAGCGCATTTATTTGTTTGGAACTTTTCGGGAATGGTTCCCCAGTTTGTCTTTAAACTTATGGGTCATGGGTGTAAAAGAACGAGATATCCTCATCGCGGTATCCTTCAGGGCTCACTTTTCAGTCCCGCGAGCAGCTACAAACCGACCACTGGTATAGGCGGTTGCTAGTAAAATCAAATGCAAAACAAAAAAACATCATTCAGTCTAGAAATTTTAACTGTTTAACCTTGCCTAACCAAAGATTTTGTAGTTAGCCGAAGCCCGCGTCAATGGGGATCTATTTCACTTCGTCATCGCAGGCGCATTGCTTGCAATAGTTTTGGGTATTTCTTCAGAAGTGTATATGTTGCATCTATATAGAGATGTTGATTAAGTCAGGCCTCATCAGATTGCATCGCATCCAAAAATCCACAACATTTTATTAATGGATAGGTACAGGCAATGCAAGTATTCACTCAATCAACTCTCTGATCAATTAAAGTGTGTGCCTAGCAACGTGGAATAGATAGTCGCTTAACCTTTCTTTAAGCTGATGTTCCTGTATGCAGGTTGAGACAGATTTTTTCGTTTGCTCATATCACACGGCGTCAAAACTGACTTCGGCCAAACACCGACTTGTAGGTTAAGCACGGTTAAGTAGTTTCCTGTTCCTGTACATGACCCATGAGTCTGCTGAAAATCTGGGGGCCCAGTCTTGAAAATTTAAAGAATAAAATTATGCAGTTTTCAAATAATTTAGCCTTTACAATTTTCACGTCACTAAATACCCATTTATCAATATATTTAAATAGATTTTATTATAAGACCAACTTAAACTTGAAGATGCCCCAATGTTTAAACTAACTTAAGGGTTTTTGATTGATAAAAAATATGTGTGATGTTTTGCGCGGTACCTCAGACGACCTCATAAATCTCAAGTTAATTCGAGAGTATTAACTAACCTGTCTAATTCTGGCAAAATTTAAATAACTGAATTAATAAGAAACGTAAGACTGGGGATTTGTAAAAGTAACATGTTTTATTTTTCTAGTTTTACTCAACCCTTATGTTCGCTTTTTTAATGTGCTAAAAAATATACATAAGAAACATAAACGCACCACTTGGGCGCCTCCTGTTTCCGCAACTGCTCCTGTCTGATCTGTCTCAATTTTTGCTGTCAATTGCAACGATCATTCTTCGTTCCTCGATAACATTTAAACAGACGTCACCTCAATTAAACTCCTCACTCTGCTCATCTTCCCTGGTGCATTGCTTTCAGGATCTTGTGTAGAGCTCATTACAATCCTTAGCAACACTTGCTATCTAAAAAGGCAACGTTTTCTTGAGTCTGCATTCTAAAAATTCCTGTTGTTTTTACCATCCTTTTTTTAATTTTTAGTGTAGACACACAATTCCCCACGTAGTTTTTTTTTCGACACCATAGTTTTTAGCAGTTTTAACGCTTCGACTACACAACAAGACCCAGTTTAATGTCCTTACCCAAAAAAGCCGAAAAGGCTTAATCATTTGGATACTTTTGCGCTTAAAATCATGTCACGAGAGCGCAATTGTCGTTGACTGTTTAATGTGCTTGATATTACTAAACTCAATAGGCTCGCAGTCGTACAATTGCCCATTTCATGATATTTTGTGGACTTAAATTGCTATTGAAAGCTGGAGTTAATGCAAAATTAACTAAAAATATAAACCAGATATTATAATAATTGCTAAGTCGCATGCTTGTTAAGATACGGGCGGAAAGAAGATGTTCCCTTTAAAAATACTAGACGCGTGTGCATTGTAATTCTTCTACCTGGTAAACACCATCATCAGACAGTAAACCATCAACTGTCGCGAGCTTTATTTTGAAGGTTCAGTCAAACAGTCCAAACTTTTTTCTCGTTGAAATTGGTTGAGCTGCGGCTGGCGTCCTGACAGTCCATCTGTCAGACAATTATTTAATTTACCAATGAGCTATCAGTAGGTCACGCGTCGCTCGTTCCACAATCAGTGGCTATCTTTTGGTCACTGGCATCTAACTTAGAGTGATTTTCGTTTCAATTTGATAATTCTTTCAAATGCTTAAAGTTTCGATGTAGTCTAACCTTGTATTAAGGTTCAAAAGCTATACAATTCGTAATTAAGGGGACTGATGGAGAACAGTTTGAACAGCGATGTTGACTGACTGTTCACCAGGATCTTCTTTATGTACGTTGTAGACAAAATGCGATGGATAGTAGGGTAAAATGCGTTCAAACAGCATGGGTGTAAAGAGGGATCGAAGGAAACTTTGCCCTTTTGAAATACTCTCGTTACCTGGAAGCAACGGAAGGAGCTACCTAGTCAGTCATTCCTCGTTAAGCGAGTACCAAACGAGAAGGTGCGCTTGATTGTAGGGCCCGCTGCATTGTGGGTTTGCTGACAATGTATTGGCTGTCCACTAGGCGTACTTCGCTTGCATTCTGCGTCTGGTTGGTGTCACAATACAAAAACTATGCATCTCTCACAGATTGCTGAAACACGGAAAGGGTCCCGAGGTTGTGTTGTCTGAAGTATATTTTAAATAATATCTTTATTTTTCGTCCTCTTCTCATGGAAAACGGGATTTTTGAACAAAGCATTCAGCATGCTTAGGATGTCCGGGTAGCCTCAAACTGATTATGCTGACCAAACCATAAACGATGGAGCATATATTTTCACTGCTTCCACACACAAATATTTGACCATTATCTAGTTCATTTATCTTCTGATAAAATGTTGATCACTTCCTCTGGTCAACCAATGCGGTACTTATGGGGATGCATAGGGTACCCACGACAAAATAATCGGAAACCTAGGTGAGATTTTAAACCACCGCACGAACTTATCATTTTTTGAACTCACAATTTACTAAGGCGAAGTGAATTGCATCTGCATTTTTTAAAATTTGTTGAGGCCTTCTTCGAACCAAAGTAATCTTCATCCGGATGCATCTGGACATCAAAGGCCTCATAAGGTAATGGTCTTTACCTTATGTTGTGAACATGAAACCTAAGTTTATATTTATGGTCTTCTTGTCTTACGTTCTAAGTAGGTCTTCAAGTTTGATCCATTTAAAGACGCTATCGGATATTAATTTGTGTTGAGCTTATGTATACGAACGAAATGTTTTTAAAAATATAATAAATAAAATTATTCTTTCGTAATATATTAGGGTTCAATTAGGGAATTATTCAAACTAGGAGGACCATTCGTCATCCGACCAACACTTAATGCTGAACCACTTGAAGTTTAAACCGGAACTCGGAAATGCGTTTGTGGTAAGAATGGAGTATTCAAACTAGTTTTTCGTGTTTAATTCCAAAATAACTTTACTTACTAAATGACAACAGATTTTGCATGCCACTGTTAAAATCCAAACTCGGTGAAATATACAAACATAACTAGTATAAGGATTTACGTTGGTTATGAATTTCCGTATAACCATGTTTTCGTTTAATTCCCAGCTATCATAACAGATATTTGAGATTTAAGATAAGTGAGATTTGATGAAAACAAATGGTTATGTAAATACCAAAGGATATTTTCGCTGAATATTTCTCATTAGGAAGTACACAAGATGCTGAATAATAAATGAAGCCTTTACGATCCCAAATATGCCATCAAATGGAAGAATGTGTAATTTTCCTTTAGTTTAAAAGTACCCAAGTACTTATCTCAAAAGCCTAAGGGAAATTCCTCGGCACATCAGGTTTAAAACTAACTGTTACATTTAAAGGATGCATTTCTGGCTAGCTTACTATTTGACTCAGACGTTTTTTTTCTTCCAAATGAATGAAACAATGTCTATCTTTTGTTCCTGCTTTCGTTTAAATAAATGTGAATTAAGCATTGCAGACAAAATCAATGGCCCAGAGGTAAAGGAAGATACAAAAATGTTTTTGGTGGTTTTCCCTTGGAAAAGAAGTGCATGCATAAGACGGTATATTGGCACGCTTAAAAAATCCAACTACGAAAGCGTTTCAAAATTTTGGCAAACATTTAATGAGATTTTATACTATTCAACTTATGCACATATTTGCTCACGGTTTTTCATGGTGCCGTGATACGGATAACGAAAATGCACGCTGTGCCTTCTGACGCCTTTAGTAAACATTGGTAAGGTCATCATGTATGCCCTTAAAAATTCTTTTGCTGAGGCAAACTCTGATGAGAATCATATGCTAGTTGTGAAAAGCACCGGTGAACACAGAGAATTCGACTAGAACCTATATTATGGTGTTAAATAAACGAAGAGTAGAGTCTTCCACGTACATGGCGTTGGCCGATACTAATGCAGTATGGTCAGGGCTATGAACGTGAATCACCTAATAGGAGCAACGACTGAAGTAATATTCCTATGATTATTGGTATTCTTAAACACCTAGGAATGAGGGTTGTCAATCGTCTGGATGCTAGTCACACCTGAAAAATGTCCTTTCTTTCAGCAAACTGTATGTGTTCAGATACGCAATAAGTGAAACGCAGGCATTGTTTATGCCTAATGACCTTGAAGTATCGGACAAAAATCACCTGATTTTGCTGGTGTGCGTACATGAATAGGATGTTGCGAACGACCTTGAAAAATTGCGATAGAATGTGTTTACGCGGGTAGCAAAATTGATGGCAAGGTAGAATTTACACTTGGCTTCGTTAAGCATCTCTGAATGAGGATTGTCGACCGTCTGAAATCTAGAAACACCTGAAACTATTATTTTCGTTCCCGCAACTAGTATGTGTTCTGATACACAAGAGGGAAGACAAAGGTGTTGTTTATGCCTATCGCCATTGAAGCATCGGACAAAAATCACCTTAATTTTGCTGGTGCGCGTACATGACTAGGGGGTTGCAAACGACCTTCAATACGTGCGATAATATGTGTTTACTCAGGTACCACAAATAATGGCAGGGTAGAATTTGCACTTGCATGTCAAAGGTGGCATATCCGCCTTGACACAACAATGGAAAAGTCATCTAATGTGCCGCAAAATAATTATTTGCCGAGGCAAAGCTGATGTTGGCCATATGCCTTTTCTGAAACGTACAGGAGGACGCAGTACTGATAATTATATTGAGCTACCCAATGACCACACATTCTGAATTAAAATCCCAAGTTATCCAGACCTAGGGTTGGGTGTATATGTCCGACGCTGCCCAATAAGTCAGAAATGGCCATATTATCCTCCTTTTATTCTTGGCGTCCTCAGTTATCGCTATGTGACTGCCTGCATAAGGGAACCAGCATGTCCGGAACCTGACGGGTGAACTCGCTTTCCAAAATAAGTGACCAAACGGTTCATGTCAGATTTCATGCAGAGTTTTTGCAACGTGTAGGACTTTTAACTGAGATTGGGTTTTTTTAGCTATGCCACTACGATTGGGTAACATTTTCAAAGGTTTATATGTCTAAAGCGAATGAATTAGGAAGCGTTGAATAATCTATAGTCCATTTACTATTTCTGGGCCTTAAAAATGGTTAAATGAACATCGTAAACAATATGGTTGGGAAAAAAGGTATGACAGGCCAAGTACGTGTATATCGCAGATATGGTAAGTTACCTTGATTTAATTTCTATTGACTATGGAGCTTGAAATAAGTGACGTTGTTGCTCAAGACCACCTGTGTTGCTGGGGTATCTATTGCCGTAGCCAATCAAGTGCACGTTAAGGTATCGATTAGTCATAGGCTCTGCTGACGTCGAAAAGTGGGCTTAGTCTTTTCCCTAATACCGTACCTTCCTCTAAGCAGACGCGATGTACAATATAATCCTTTTTAAGCAATTTAGCAAGTGTCCTTTTATTCGGTATGTTTTGCGAAAGATGCAGTATAGTAATACCCGGAATCAATATATAAGGCTGCATTTAAAAATTTAACAATGAAGCAGAATAAAAGCGCTCGCTGTTTATTTACTTATTTCAGAATTACATGATAGACAGCACTGGGAGCACATGTTTTCTCAATGTGCTGCTACTGCGTGACACATTTTCGAGGGTTTCAGCCTACCATTCAATCTGCCAGCGTTCTCCTTTTTTTGGTAAACATCTCAGTTTGGAAGTTGCTGTTTTTTACTCTCCCCGGAAACAAAAACTCCTTAATTTGCAGTAAATCAGTCAGAAGTAAGCTTTGTAGGCTCAGTTTAAAAGCCGATGTGAATATTTGGTTGAATGTGTAGGCTTTCAGCTGGTACCTCAGCCGTCAGGATGCTCTATTTGTTATGCTGATGCAACCTAGAACAGTCCAAAAACCATGCAGAGAGCCATTGATGTCTGAAATCACACAAAGATCCCTTTCACATAGAGGGGCGTTGTCCGGTCTATCGTGATGACATGAGGTAAGAGAAGTTTCCGATCACTTGCAAACCCAAACAACAGCTCTGCCCATCGTTAAAATGTCCAACACATCTAAAGGGTAAGAGTTAGGAACTGCGAAGCCAGCTGATGATTTTGCTCTGCCTAAAACGCTCCTTCATCATGTACTGACTTCATTCCTTTGACTCCCATTTAATTATTTACAAATAGTTCGCATTCGCCAAAACAGTTTGATTGATCGCGAAGTTGCACGGCAACTCCAACTCCAAAAAGCTTGGCCTAATACCGCAATGCATATAAGATACCTGATGACTGTCTCAATCTAATTACTTCATAAGAAAAGGCTCGGATACTCTTAGTAGGTTCCCTATCATTCTTCTAGCAGGGTACCCATTTTCGAAGGACAAAGCGTTTCAGAAAGATACGTTTCTGGCTAAAAACTGTAATCCTGTCTGTGACATTTATTCTATTCTTTGAACTTCTGAACTGGTCTTCAAGAGAAGTCAGACAGGCCAAAAGAGTGAATAAAGACTTCCTGGCATTACATATGATCGCACGACGGGCACGAGACCACAGTATAACTTAGATCTTGCCGTCTGTCCTGGGTGTATGAGTCCCTCAATGTATCAATCGGGAGAAGCTCTGGGCCAACACGGCGGCTAGTTTTAAATTAATCTGTTAGCGCACCCCTAATTATCACCCAAAATTGGGTGCGGTGGCAAAGGCCTGGCCAGGCAAGCCAGCTGGGTTCATTTGCAGCAGCTGATTGGCTCAAAAAAGAGTCTAGAGACAAAGGTAGATCATGTTGATTAAGGTCCACTCGGAAGCCTCCGTCCCTACTGCTCTTAGCACTTTTTTCTCAACATAAGCCACCAGACAAGCTTTTAAACTCCTATATGCGTTGAATGTCGTGAGTGGGAACTGACGGGACAGCTTGGTCCTCCAGTAAGGACAGAAAGTCAGGTGGAAATTCCTCCTTCCTCATATGACCTCTATGGCACTTTCACTCAGATTGGATCTGAGCCGCAGTGAAAATCTGGGCCATTTTCCACGAACGAGACGTGTGCGAGCCGCGTAGAAAGGCTATTTGACATTATCAGCCACCACGCCTAATCTCGCTCGAGATCCGCCCGACTCTTTTGGACAACAGACGATAGAGGATGGCAATAAATGGATGCTGCATACGTCCGTTATCACTATTAACGAATTCACACATAAGTCAACGGCCTGCCCTAGCGTCGTTTGCAACAGTCAAACTGACAGTTTTGTTCAAACATATAGGATAGGGAAACCAAGGTCACCATTAACTTGAGCAAACTGTAGTCAGCGTGAGTTACTTAGCATCACCTAACTTTGAACCAGTCCATTATTTGTTATTGGATGTCCGCATATGTGCTTACATCTGTAGCTGACATCCTCCACTGTGACCGGTGTATCAAACGAACGTGTTGCCCACATGAGACCTATGCCTACTTCAAAAGTTGGATTTCTTGATGAAGAATCCATCAGGACGATTGGCCAATCCCACCGACCGACAAGCCATATTTCGTAGAACATCCCGGTCATTCCAAAAACGTGCCAGCGCAGTTATTAGGAGGACGAAAGGTGCAGGTTTTTTTCATTTATAATTTCTTGTCGTCAACATTGAGCCGCTGATAACTCAACAACAAGAGGGTTGAATTTAAAATCAAACACGTGCCTCAGCGCCAGTTAGACTTGAAGTAATTAGGCCTATAGGCAGAAGCACGCAAATTGTATATCAAGTAATCTGAAATTTGCTCAAAGATAAATAAACGTCGCCAGAACTCATGGCGATGGTTCGCAAAATGTAAAGTGCAGCTTTGGACGTGAAAAATGTCGTATCTAAGGGCAATTTCGTGTATCGCATGCGATATTGAGTTCCATCTGCCTACTGTATCTTAGTTCATTCATATTCGATGTCAGAGTTTTCTGAAAATAGATGGGTTTGCAAACACTTGTTCCTGTTTTGCCAACTAATTCAACCCTAAAAAGTATAAAGAAATTCCAAAATAGCCGCGAAGAGTGACATTCCATTTATCAGATAACAGAGATATTGACTGTTGAGTTAAATTTTTTAACAACTTAATCATTGTTTTCCTTTCTTGGTTCTGTTTTCAAGCATCAACACCAAATACGACTTTTTTCCGAGTAATTTGGCAAAATCAACCAGTTTTACGCATAAGGGCAATGTGCGGCTATGTCTGCAATCCCCTGAGATTACAAATGAGTGACATCAAACAGCGTGACCATCCTTTGAATGCGCGAAAATATGACCCCTGTTAGCGGAATGGCCTGGAATGCCATTGGTAAATCAAATGAGCCAACAGGAAGAAATTCAGGTGGACAAAGAAAATTACGCTAGCTTTATCGGAATGCCATTTCCAGTGAGTTATAGCAGTATTTTATATATTTTATATACTTACAGGTCTGTAAGTAACACGCGCCTCTCTGTCTAACTGTATGCTCCCACTTTTTAAATCACCTTGTATTTTAACCGTAGTAATCCTGCGGAAACTTCTACTGAACAAAATGAGCATCGGTACACTATTAACTCTGCAAGCAATAATTTTCCTGCAAATATCACCTCCATTTATCGGCTCGGACGGGGACCCTAGCGCAATCATCGCATCATGTGCGAACAATGATATCGTAATTGAATTTGGCACTTGCTGTCATGAAAGCTGCGTCCTGTAAATACTGCATCCATGGTGCCTTCATCCCCTTTATCTTTCTTCTTTCTTTGGTGGTGTGTAAGAACGAGAATCCGAAAAATGCGAACCAATTAAATGTCATGTTCTGATGACCTACGCTTCTTGTCCTGAACTGCTCTATGGGACTCTCTTGTACGCTTCTATTAATTATTGGGTTTTACGTGTTAATAAACGATGTTATACGTGATTCATTTTAAAAAGCAGCAAGTCAACTTCATTTTCATTTTTCCATTCAATGAATTGAGTGCATTTAAAGAAGATGCATGTTGAGATCAAATTGAATACATAGATTTGAAGCCTACATGTAGAGAATTTCCGTTAGTTATGGCCACTTGTATGCTGCATCAATTTCTTCATGTTTAATTCTGCTTGGCAAGGTCAGTATTGACTGTTTGCGTAGAATAACTTTTACCTTTCCGCAGTGTCAGCTATGTGTCAATCTTATGTCGGTTTATTTAAGTGTTATTCCTACTGCAGTTTATTGGTCTCGACGATATCAACATAACTTATTTTAATCACCGCCCACCACATTCAATTGCACATCCGCAAGTGATAGGTGGCTATCTAAACCGGTCAATTTACTTCAAGGCCCATTCAGACATGCTGTTGCTGAAGGCGCTGTGATGCATTTCACATTGTCTCCCGGGGCGTGGCTCTCACGGTGCGGACGTGCACTTTCATCGGCTTCAAACTTTTTTCAACTGGTTCTCTAACCTACCTGTAAAGAATGCACTATCCTTGCAACTGATCTTCTACTTTTTCCCTTTCTACTCGAGATCGGGTCTGAAGGACGTATTGGCCGGGGTTTCACTGGGGCTTGCACTACTGTGACACGTGGAACTAGGCCAGCAACAGCGATTGACTTGCTTTTTCATAAATTTGTCACTACTTGAGTTGCCTGCCTGTCGGCATTTGCTGAGAGGCTTGTTTGCTGCGTTTATTGAGGTTTTCAATACGAGGGGAATACTGCTATATCACTGTGAAAAAATGCTTTGTAATTTTGAAAATACATTCCAACACCTCACGTGGCAATCCAGGATTTCAAATGTGGATAAAAATTGTGTGTGGTCATCTTTCTCCCTAAGGCATGACCACAAAAAGTGACAGTATTTCGCGGGTTCTCCCATTTATATTTTTTGTGGTCTCAGTTAACAATGTGGTAAAAATACTAAGTCACACAAAATTAGTTCTGACTTCTATGGCACAAAACTTTATCAATTTGCAAAAATTAATGCGCCCTTTTATCCTGAAAACCATGCGATATCTCATACACGTTTTGCCTGATTTTTATGAACCTCACCCATTTTACTTGCCTAAAAGGGATTTATTTTGACCTTTGTCCACTTCTATTTATGTTTTTTTATATAGTAAAACATGCAAAAACACGAGATATTCATTTGCAACTTTCAGTATCTTGGTAAACTACTTAGCTGACAAGAAAGGTCGACGTTCACTCAATTCTAGCCTGCATTTTCTTCATAAAACAGAGTTAAAATAAACTGTTCTTTGGTAAACAGTTTCCAGCGGTTCCATTCATTTCAACAAACAAAATTGACAAGCGCAGCTATGTGGCGTTCTATCAGATGGACATTTCCCGAGTGAGGCAATCTACTGTAATATTCATTAAAAGGCCTCAATCATGATTTCATCTCTGACGGGCTACTTATCTCTCTGAAAAAAACGGTCAAACTCATGCCCACTGTGCGTACACTCGGTAATCGTGCTCGTGAGGTCACAGGAATCAGCTCAACTCTTAATGAGCTTTTTCTGCCTATTTGCAAGGCCTATTAATGCATCACGTGAGTAAAAGGAGCGGAATTACGCGTCATACACCTTTTTTTAGCGTAAGCGCCCGGTTGACGCAACGAAACGCATTCGACAGTGGAATGTTATCTCGACAAGGACACATTTTCTTAGTCACTTTAAATACCACAATGGTTTGAAACGATTAAGCACATGACCGTCAACAGGTGTGGTCTTCAGATATACAAATTATAAACTTAAAAGAGATGGTACATCTTTGGTAAGGCGTGTAATGGTATCGCATTCTTCGGTTAATGCGATTAAGGAAGGCTTGCGTAACTAGTTAATTATATGATAGTTAAGACCCGTAAAGGCATCTTTGGGTTTTTAAAACTTCGTAATTAGGAGCTTCTGAAGACCGTGCAATCTCCATTTAACTACTATGACAAATGTGGGCTTATTAATGGTGCTTGTTAAGTCTACGACATAGTCCACATCCAGCGCAAATTGCATAAGCCATTTACGATATCTCCATGATACGATACAGAAATGTATGCATTCTTTTACATGAAAAAGACGCAGCATTCTGATTGGAAACCCTAAACGCGAATGCAACGACAGATCATGTTCGAAATTTTTCGTGAATTGAAAAAGTGCATTAAAACTCAAAGTTACACTTCCTTGGAATATAAATGCAAAGACGATGTGATTTCCTTGAATCCGAGCGTTAAAAAGACTCGCGACAGTTCCTGGAGTAGATAAAAGACTTAAAAATTGCAAACGACGAAATAATGGTGTCATTTGATGTTATTTCTTTATTTACGTCTATACCTCTGGACCTAGCGAGGACCTGTACTACAGAACTCCTACAGGCCTACTCTACCGATGTACCGGTGGAAGTCCTCCTGGAACTTCTCGATATTTTCCTTGAAACAAACTTTTTCTTTGCTGAAAATTTTAATCGACAGCTAAAAGGCACCCCTATGGGTTCGCCAATATCCGGTTTGCGGGAGGCTGTGATGCAGAAACTAGAGACTACAGCTCTCCCCAGAATAAACCCGTGATTTTGGCTACGCTACGTAGACGATACATTTGTAATCGTCAAAAAAATTAAATTGAATCACTCCACAAAAACCTGATTTACACGTTCCCAGGAATTCAATTCACCCTTGAAACAGAAGTTAATGAAAGACTCCCTTTCTTAGACGTCCTCGTACATAGGAAGACAGACGGGACACTACATACCGCAGTCTATCGTAAAGATACATACTCCGAGGTCATTTTACATTTCGGGAGTAACCACCCCGTGTCTCACAAACGCAGCTCTGTTTACAACTTGCTCAGTCGCGCAAATAAACCTATTGATACATATCGAAAAGAAATGAAATAACTTTTCCAATTATTTTCCCATAAAAGATATCCTACTGACTTTGTCCGTCGATGTATGCGACGAAAACAGTTCAACGAAAAACGTATTTCCAGAGCTATGACGTTTAAAGTATCAAAAGCAACAAACTATCGAACCCACCCTTATGTTAAGAATGTATCTGAGCTCGTTGAAAGACAGCTCAAGAAACCCCATATGCAAATAGCGCACAAACCAACAACAACTCTTCGCACCAAGCTTGTACACTCTAAGGACAGTGTTGGCTATTTCAACAGAAAAGAATTCGTCTACAAAATACCGCATACCAGATGTGATGCAGTTTATTATGGCCACCCCGGAAAATCTCTATCCACTCGTTTACATGAACATAAATTAGCGGTGAGGAGATGAGCCCCCTTATCTCAGGTAGCCATGCGCACAGTGGACACAGGACACCTATTTTCATGGGAGGATACCCACATCGTTGGCGCTTGCCCAACAAGGAAGGGCCGCGTATTCCTGGAGGCAATGCACTCAGACGAGTCATATATTAACAGGCATATCGATTTAAATGCCAATTACAAATTTCTCAAGGTCAAGTGAAGGCACAACCAGCCACTATCGACCAGACAAATTGAAACTCTAGAGGTCTATTGGCTCAAACTTAAGCCAACCAAAGAATCTTGTCTTAGGCATTGTAAAAGGTTAACTGTTTTCTGTACATTCCCATTTGTCTGAGTACGAACTGGGGCACCAGATTCAAAAATGTAAACAATAAATTTATTTTGTTCCCAAAGAACTCAATTTGGTTTGCCGATATTTCAATATATATATATATATATCAAGGAGTTCTCTACCAAGAACCTGGTCTCCGGCTGATCATTTTCATTTTATCTGCAAGTAAATTCCGAATTGAAGACTTAATCATAGATGGCACTTTTTGAGATAACAGTTAAGGGCAACAATGCCTTCGATCTCGCAAATCGACGAGATATGATGGGAGAGGGCTCCAAGCTTAAATAATCCGTCAGTAAGGTTCCTTTGTAATTTCCAGTGAGAACGGTCTTAAAGGACCTCATACAAAGAGCATTCATCAACTCGAACGTCAGTATTTGGCAAAATTTTCAAGACCTCTTTTGACCTAACCGAAAGTATGCAGTTCAAGCAGGAGTCCGTTTTTGAGTAAGCATTTGCAACTTCTACAAAGATACCATGGACGCATTACAACCTGGGATTTGATGAAAACCCCCAAAGCCTTTGTTATTTAAATTGGCTTTTTCTAGGTTGTGAAATGGAGTCCTCGTGGAAATATAGGGATGTCAGGGAAGCACGTCCTTTCAATGGTAGATTTTGCCGAAATAGAATACTGGTCCTGTTGGTGTTTCCAAGGTCCTCATGCAACATCTAAGTAAATATTTCTTTGTGTGTACATTATGGCTGATGTGAGTAAATTCTCAACCTTATAGATTATCAGCTTCCCATTTAACAGCAAAAATGCATGCTACTGAAATACATCTAGTAGTGTATTTATATGGCGCACTTATAGGGCCAGCAATGTGCACGCACCCCAAAAAGGAATTCGCTCTAGTGCAATCGGAGATGGGTAGAAGTTTGTGATTACACAACAATAGATGGAAGATTTTTAAAAATCTTTCTGGTTTCAATAAAAACGAACTATCTTTCATACCCTTACATGGGACATGTGTCGTGGCAAGTTAGGCTTTCCTGCTGCCTTCTCTTTCAAGGTAATTCAAGTGCACGACTGTGCCATTAAGCGGTAATGTGACCTCCCTCCAGAACAGAAAGAAGATGCGTACTACATAATTACAATTTATGACTACGTTTTCTCTCGATAAATTTTTCCAAGGCTTTTCAACCAATAAGATTCTGTATTTTGAAGTTCTGTCTGCGTATGAGTCGTAAATTCGAGATGCAGGTGAGATGGATCGGTTGTCTGTAAGATTCCTTCCTACGGGGAAGGTAGTTATAAAGTGTAAAAAATTACATGATTCCCATTCCTAGTGCTATTAGCGAAGCAATCTGAACTGGCGTACGAGCCAGCGTTTCCATGCTTATGGCTGAGGCATGATAGTCGATAACATCGAAATTCTGTAATTAATGGTCGGCGAGGAAGTGTTAGTGCGATTTTTTTACATCTCACTAATCGGTGACTCCGATTTGATCATAGGCCGGCAACACTACAGCACAGCTCGGCTCAATCTACGCATGGTTCTCCATCGTAAATGTGTGCGTCCTGTTTACCTTGTCATGGGACCTGTCTATGTAAAACGCAATTGCCGACATTATGTTACGGAGGGTAGTATGCTGTCAACAAGACTCAACTCACCCAATCCAATATCTGAGGTAACTACATCTTCATTTGAAAATAACAAAAACTACCGAAACTATAATTTCAGTCTCAATAATTTTGCTTATTTGCTCTTTGCACAACTGACATTCTGGTCATGCCCTTACGCGATAGCCCTGTTTTTCGGCTTAGAATTCCTGCACAAAACCAAACGAATAGATGGATCCTCCTGATTGGCTCCATTCTGGTTAGTGGCAACTACACAGACAGCCTACTACGATCCGATTGGATCTAAACTGCGATTTAAAAAAAAAACTACTCTACAAGACGCCTTTGATTTTCGTACTGTGAAGGAACCATCGAATCCAGTCCAAAAGGAAAATCGAAGGGAACTGAAGCCGTTCAAAAGAGAATTTATCCTTCAAAGGTAAAATACAAATACCTGTGCATGAGATGTTAGGAAGGAAGATTAATAATGTCGTTAAAATAGCATTACATGCAGTCTCAAGGCTTCCAAAAAAGCGGAACAAAAAAAAAGGAAAAAAAAACTAGATCATGTGAAGAACGCAGAGATAAAAGGAGGCAAAAGAATGACTAAGTAATAGGGTTCATCTTTTATGTAGCGTATCAGCAGCTGCTGTTGCTAGCGCCGAGTATTGAATGCCAAAAACGCGGCTTGGTAGTTTGCGCGATAGAGTCGATACTTGAAAGCAGCTAGAGGAGGGAAACGAGCACCACGACGATTGCCTCGTTCTTTTGAGTTCGAAGAGAGCGAGAAAGCGCGCGGAGGGATAGGCGCCGGGTCGCCATCTCCGGGGGTGATCAGTGCCAGTGGCGTGTGGGACGTTTGGGGGTGTCACATGCAAATGTGAAAAGAGGGTAAGCAGGCTGGAAGACGTCAGGCGGGAGTCAGGGCGCCAAGAAAACAGGTGCGCTATAAGATGGTCCAGGGATCAGTTGACTGCGATGATGATGACGAGAATAACGGCCACAATGGCGGCAACCGTTGCATGTAGGCTGATCACAAAATACTTGAAAATGCGACCCTATTTAAATGCAAATAACAGTGCTACTTAATTCACTAAAAAACCACGTTTAGTGTAAAGGAATTTACATTAATCTTGTAGAATTATTAGAATACAGAGGTTGCTAATTTTCAGCATGGGCATTAAATTAAGCCTTTCGCGCCAAAGTTGAACAGCATATCGCCTTAACCACGGGCTAAGCAAAATATTAAGGTTGAAAGGACTAGCCACCAAAATATTAGAAGTAATAAACGGCAAAGTTAGCAGACGCCTGCTTTTGAATGCGTCTGTTTGACCGTCGTAATCCAACGAAGTCCACAGTATGCTCCACAGCATGGTGGTGTAGAAACGGTGCCTTGTCAGTTCATTAGGTTTAAGGAATAGTAGACTTGCACTGCATCTACCGCACTCTCTTCCGCCTATGCCCAGTGTCAAGACATTGTCAAGAAGACCGGAGGCGGGATCAAGCACAGATTAAGCATCTCCCACGGAGTGGAAGAGCGGGGCGCGGCATGAGCCTGCACCTACACGTGCCCATGTTGGGCACGCGCACTCCCAATGCCCGGCATTTGTTGTGTGACCGCATCCCAGAACAATAACGCCTGCCGAACCCTCATATGGCCCCCGTGTTTTTAAATAGCAAGCAATGAGCAAGAGGTGGGATGTAAGCCGGTTTTGTTTGCTCGATTTCTGTAATGCGGCATGGTAGGATGCGAGATTCAGTTTAGGGTAGAGTAGCTGATGGGCATGCACAGAGATGGATTTCAACCTGTCTGAATTGTGTTAAGTTGGACGGTGCTCCCGCATCCATCTGAACAAACCAATGAACTCTGGTACCCAATTTTCAGAAGCATCCTTGTCATCCCTCGAGTGATAGACTTTCTTACTCAGACTTCTTCCATGTTCATTGGCATTTTAATATGCCATGGTGGATCAGGTTTTAGTCGCCCACACGAACAGAAGCCTATTCAGACTAATGGGTCATCCTGTGTGACTCAGTTAGAGCATGTGTCTAGACACGTTGCACGTTGGACAGGCCCGATTATGAATGATGGAAAACGTGCGGTTACCCATTCGAACTCATTCAATGCTACCATGCGTAAGTAAGACGTAGGCCTAGGACAATTACACCGCACATTTTAATACTCTTCCTATGTAATAATACAAATTAGTCTTTATTATTGCCATCTGTTAGTAACCATTTCTAAACTTGGTATGCCGACGTTTACATATGCGAACCTCATACATCAAGGTGGTACAATATCCCACACTTACGCAGATAAAGTAACCTAAACGTCACCCAAAATATGCCCTTTTTTCAGGAACAAGAACTGCCTTGGATCACTGTCTGATGTACCAGAAACCCGGGTCTAATCTACTTTTCTATCTGGAAACGTCTTAATGGTCAGATGACGAGCTTCCCAGTGGGGAAAAAAAACATAACAACACCAACGATAGTTCTCAAAGTGCTAAAATATTTCACTCTTAATCCTGGGCATTTGTAGAATTGCCGAAGAGCAACCATGCAGGTTTGTTAGAGAGAATAAAGACTTTAAACTCACAGAAGGCTCGGGTTCAGCAGGTCGAGGAGTCGGCGCACCTCCAGATTGCGTGGCAATGCGGTAGTTTTCCAACTCGTTCAGATAGGCCATACGTTTGTCTAAAAAATAGGATGTAAAAGAGGCAAAACATTACGATCGGCACGGTCCAACAAAACTTGAACTTTGAGCCTGATTTCTTCAAGAAAAACAGATTTTTAAACCGCCAGGCAGGTCTTCGTGACAAATACTCAATGCAAATAACTCGATTGTGCACATAGTAGTGTTTGAAAATTCCCCGGCCGAAGACACGAGCAGTTAATCATCCTTACAGTGTCTTCTGTCCCAACCGAATCCGGATAAAAATCACTTAACTGATAAAGGCAGAACTTGAAAAATGACTTTCATACAATTTTGAAGGAATGGTAACACAAAAATTTAAATGTCCAAAAAGGAAAGAAGTTCCTGCTGAATAGAAAGGTGTTCTGCGTGCAAAGAAAACTTTCGAATTCGAAGTATATGCCGAAAAGTATTTGATAAATGAGCAACGATTATCAAGTTCAGGGCCAGTGAGATGTTCAAGCAACGTTCGAAGTAGAGATATAGCAGGATAAAGTCTACCTGTAAACTTCTTAGAAATCGATAAATAAAAGGAGTCATAACAGGTATCATATCATAAGAAGGTGATCTTGCCGGAAGGTTAAAGTAGTGATTTTAGCTATCTCTTTTCGGATGCTAGTGTTATAAGGGCTGCGATTAGCACGTCCTACAGACTCTTCCAACCTTAATTACAGCAACCGTTCAATGTGAGGTGGCCATGAAGCACTTGAGCATACAATCCTTTTAAAATATAACTAATCTTACTTAAATCAATAGAATAGCATGTTTAGTGCAAAATACTTGAAAGGTTACGCCCGTAGGGACAGCAGTCGGCAATTGTTTAACAGGCGTTGACCTGCGTCCTTGGCACCATGTGCGCACAGTGTGCACTACTCATCCAGTGTCATGAGCAATCTACACGATAGGGAGGATACGCGCGTGGGAAACACAGGTCTCATAGCGAAATTAGTATATAGGATTCTGCGGTGGCTGAAAACTGCTAGTCGTGGTCACTACCTGCACTGTCTGATAGCTAGCACACCTGACCTATCAACTGCTTCATCGACGTGTCCCAGAAACACGGTGGGAACATGAAGCAGTCCATGAAAAAGGCCAGCATTTATATAGGCTGCTCCGGAAAAAAAGTACCCAGTGGGGAGAGGACGGTTCAACAGAAATTCTCGCCAAAGTATCGACGCTTTTGCCAAATGCGTATAAAGAAACGAACATTTGACAGAGTGCGCTTTAGTAAGGATGAAAAAAGGAAAAAAAAAACTATTTACGACATTTAGTAAACACGCGGTATTTCTGCGGATACGGGCACGCTTTATAATTCTTCAATGATCAGATACTGCGCAAAAAGGGGTTTTGTCAAACCATTACAAATGCTCTACTTTTGGGACAGGATGAGGAGTGGAACATCGAATGAGAAGAAACTGACTGGCAAATAGGCTGAGCATTGCCGGCAAATAAAAGAGAGACCGTAATGGTAACCTCTGGCTCATAAGCGGTTATCAACCAGTCATACCCAACCCCAGGTGGAGCACCACTCAAGGTTTTGAACCCACGACCTGTTAATTAGAAATCCAACGCTCTAAACATTTAACCATAGACTCGTTCTCTTGGTGGTTTAGAGAATATTGACAATCGTTGATGGACGCTTCAACGATCAGTTACTGGACTCATTCATTCCGTTCTGCCTTGGGGTTCACTATTGGGCCCCACCAGCAGTCGCTAGTGTCATAGGTAAGTGAACAGTGCCAACACAGACACGCACTCTAGTTGCATAACCGATCGGTGAAGCGTTTATCAACCAATGGCACTTAGAGAGTCTATGCATATGATGATCAAGACCACGCTTTGACGAAGTCGGAGTTAAGTGGTCAGAAAAGACCTTTTCAGGTTAGTTCCAAATGCTTGCATAAATGACCGAGCTGAAAAATCGGAACATCAGGGGAAAATAAATTGGCTAACCCGGTCAACCTACCTATAACGCATGTTAATCGCAAAAATGGGGGGGGTTATTATAGATCAAAAACAGGTTGCAGCAAAAATGGCAACGGTGCCTAGAGGATTTTTTGAGCATTCAAATAAATTACACAAAACGAATTGAGAAAAGATCCGACAAATCCTGTTTCGAGAACCTTACTTTAAGTTAGGGCATTCAGTTGTGTTAAGGTGCACCGGAGTATTTTCAGAGGCGCATTCAGTACATTATCCAGTCCACATTCAAAATTGAAATCGTGTTAGAAACAACAAAGAAAACACAAGGTTTCTGAGCCCATCCACTGGCAGCTGGTTGGAAGAGTAGACACTATAAATATTCTCGGAGAGTCAAGCGCAGACTTTTTGACCAAGCCCTGTGTCTAGGTGCTAAGGGTGTGCGCTGGACAGCGGTTTTCTAATTACAGTTAAAGAGTCAAAAGACTGTATTGAGTCTTCCTCGTCTACCTACTTCGCTGCTAGCTGCTAGGTTAACGGGTTCTCTGTGTTCGCTAACTACATACTTCACAACCTTGCTCGTGCTCTTAAATGAGCAGTATCAAACTGTTCGTGCCACTGGAGTGCACTTACACACCATGCTGACCACCCAAACTACTAATTTGAGTAGAATAACAGGGCGTCAGCCTACGCAGCGAACTGTCTGCTGATTCACATCCAGTGACACGGCATCATACAGAGTCAGAATAAGCTGGCATCCTCCTCTTTCCGAGTTACCCGCGGAGACAGGGAAATGCCAACGCATACGCGCATCACCCCCCTTCCCCCGGCACGCTTGCCTACGCCTACGCGTTCGCACAAACGACCTACACACAAATGGGCGCGATCCCAGATGCGCAGTTGGTGAGTGTTGGTTGGCTGTGTGTGTGTGCGTGCGTGCGTGTCTCCCGTTAGAGCGTCCTGTTTAGCCCACAGCCGTGGATCCTCTATGTGGGTAGGACAACCGAAGGAGCGCTCTTGGGAATTCCTGTTTATGACGCTACCAACTGGTTCAGGTTTGGTGGTGCAACGTCGACAGGTCCGGCTACGCGCAAGCAATCCGGTTACCGACAAAGAAAGAGCCTGCCAAATGACAGTGTCTGTCTTTCGCTCTGCGCGTGGCCTCAGGTGACTGCTGAATATCCGGGCGCAGCACATACGCATGCGCCTAGGCTTGCACAAACGCATGCAAATTTGAGCCAATCAGCAGTCACATATTCACAAGGTGCAATCCAGCGTTTTCACACAAATCGAGGGTGAAACTGTGACTAAGAGTCCTTGCGTATTGCTGACGAATACAGCGTGTCTTCGGTGCCGCTTTTTTAAGGAATATTAAGCAATGAGAAAAAAAGAGATATGCTAATAAGGCATGGTGGTCGAGTTGTCGGTTGAACGAGGCACGCAATTTCCTGACGGATAGAGAGTTGCACCAAAGAAATTTTAGGAGGATCTGCAAGGATCAGAAGTCCATCATGCCTTCACAGTCATATAGAAGGAATTCGAAAAAAGAGGGAGAGGATAAGATTCGGGTTGTGGGATGAAGCCTTGGGGTACTTTACTGAGGGAGTAGGGGTGGAGAGAAGTAAATAAAGTCCGACCTGACTTGATAAGTGCGAGGAAATAACGTCTGGGGTAGCACTAATGCGAAGCTAATTATTGCCATTAAGGTTTCCTATTTAATAAAAAAATATCATAACACTTGGGATTGGGTATGACTGGCTGATGACGGCTAATAAGCCAGAAATGTCCATTCCGGTCTCCCTTGTCTTTGGCGGTTTCACATTATCAACACCAGATACAAGTAGCACACCACCCTACATCTACTTTACGCTCACAGCTTGTACACCCTAAGGACAGGGTTAGCTACCTTGATAAAAAGGTGTTGTCTACAAAATTCCATGTTCCAGTTGTAATGCCGTTTATTGTGGCCAAACTGGGAAATCTGTCTCAACCCGCCTACACGAACATCAGTTGGCGGTTAGAAGACGAGACCATTTATCCCAAGTGGCTATGCATACACTGGAAACCGGACATAAATTTGCATGGGAGAAAACACGGATTGTTGGCATCTGCCCAATCAGAAAAGGCCGTGAATTCCTGGAAGCAATGCACTCAGATGAGGCATGCATCAACCGGCATATCGATTTGGATGCCACATACAAAATCGTTAAAGAAAAATTCAAACGCGCACAACCAATCACGACGGGATGACGAAATACACTGAAAGCCTATTGGTTCGGATTTTGGGCAATCTCAGAATCCTTTGTTTAACACGGTTAATTGATTAATTGTTCCTGTACACTGCCTGTAGTCTGACGACGAGCTGGGGGACCAGTCTCGAAAATTTACGCATTAAAGTTTCTATTTTTTTTCCCAAAGAATTTCATCTTTTCTATTGAATATCTTGGGATGCCTGTTTTTCAATACATACGTACGAATTTTGAGCGAAGTGTTTTGCTTTGTGCTCGACGATGGGAAAAGTGTACCATTCGCGAAAGTTTAACGCGAGAACAATTATCCTTTTTACACCGTTGTCGAAACAATAGGATTCTACCGAAATCCGTGAAGATAAAACCCGCAATAAAGTCATCCCAGGGCTTTCAAGCCGCTTTCCGTTACGGCTATCAAATGCTTGGAGCATTTATAACAGACGCACACTATCGACTTCGTAGATTCAAGGAGCAGAAAGAACAAAACATGCAATTTTGCCATGACCAACTCCCTGCACACGTATTTAAAACACTACAGGAAACTATCACGCACGTTTCAGAACTAGAACGACTAAAAAAGAGAAGCATCTTGACGAAAAAGTGGATGAGAATTTCTCATGAAAATCACAATGATACGATGTATCCAAATAAAGTCATAAACTTATCCTCGAAAGTCCTAACAAAAACAGAGGAAAAGGTGCTGTCCAAAGGAATGAAGTACAATCCATCGGATTCCAACTACCTTGACTTCCTTGCAAACTTTGAATCAATCATATCATCAACAAATCTTACAGAAGAAGAACAGTTTGCAATTCGCAGCAGTACTGTACATGCCTTGAATAACCGAAGTAAACACTCAACATTATCTTGCGATGAAAGAAAAGCACTCAAGGCACTGAAACAAGAAAAAGATATCATCATTCTACCTGCTGATAAAGGAGGTGCAACCACCATCCTAAACAAAGAAGATTACACAGGGAAAATGCTTTCAATTTTTAAAAGACGATTCAACATACAAACCTTTGTCTGCAGACCCCACAAAATCCCAAAACTCGTGCATTGAAAAAGCACTAAAACGCCTTACGGGAAGGAAATTAATATCAGAAGTTCTTGCTAAATCCTTAAAACAGGAAGAACCCACCATTGCAAAAATATATGGTCTTCCAAAAATTCACAAAACTGGTATCCCACTGCGACCGATAGTCTCTTTAATCGGTGCACCGAATTATAAAATTTCAAAGTGGCTATTTCACCAGCTATATCCACTTACAAAGAACTCTGAATACTCCATTGAAGATTCAAAACGTTTTCTAGACAAATTAAAAGGAATCACAGTTACATCTGACGAGGTAATGGTTTCATTCGATGTGGTCTCGCTCTTCACCTCGATCCCCCTTGATTTAGCGAGATCATGCACCGAAGAACTACTCCACGCCTACGTCACTGATGTACCTGCCGATGCATTACTCCAACTCCTAGACCTTTGTCTAGAAACCAATTTTTCCTTCTCCGGCCAATGCTATCAACAACTTAAAGGAGCCCCTATGGGGTCACCCATATCCGGCTTCCTGGCTGAAGCTGTAATGCAGAAATTGGAATCGATAGCTCTCCCTGGTGTAAAACCAAAATTGTGGTTGCGATACGTTGATGATACATTTGTCATCGTCAAGAAAGAACTATTAGATCCGCTCCACAAAAATTCTAAACTCAACATTTCCAGGAATTGAATTTACGTTCGAGACGGAAGCTGATGGACAACTCCCATTTCTGGATGTCCTCGTACATCGGAAAACTGATGGATCACTCCACACCTCAGTTTACCGCAAAGAAACATATTCTGAGGTCATCCTACACTTTGAGAGTAATCATCCTATCTCTCACAAAAGGAGTTCTGTCTACAGTCTCCTAAATCGAGCCAAAACACACTGCTCTGATGAAGAAAGTTATCGAGCAGAAATGAAATACCTATTTAACTTGTTCTCTAAAAATGGATACCCCCGTGACTTCGTGTATCGATGTCTAAAACAACAAGAATCCAAAGAGAAAGGTATTTCAAACACCACGGCCACCCAGGCACCCAAAACAATGACCTGGCGAACTCTCCCATACATTAAAAATGTATCTGAGCTTGTCGAAAGACAGCTTAAAAAACACCAGATACAAGTAGCACACCACCCTACATCTACTTTACGCTCACAGCTTGTACACCCTAAGGACAGGGTTAGCTACCTTGATAAAAAGGTGTTGTCTACAAAATTCCATGTTCCAGTTGTAATGCCGTTTATTGTGGCCAAACTGGGAAATCTGTCTCAACCCGCCTACACGAACATCAGTTGGCGGTTAGAAGACGAGACCATTTATCCCAAGTGGCTATGCATACACTGGAAACCGGACATAAATTTGCATGGGAGAAAACACGGATTGTTGGCATCTGCCCAATCAGAAAAGGCCGTGAATTCCTGGAAGCAATGCACTCAGATGAGGCATGCATCAACCGGCATATCGATTTGGATGCCACATACAAAATCGTTAAAGAAAAATTCAAACGCGCACAACCAATCACGACGGGATGACGAAATACACTCAAAGCCTATTGGTTCGGATTTTGGGCAATCTCAGAATCCTTTGTTTAACACGGTTAATTGATTAATTGTTCCTGTACACTGCCTGTAGTCTGACGACGAGCTGGGGGACCAGTCTCGAAAATTTACGCATTAAAGTTTCTATTTTTTCCCAAAGAATTTCGTCTTTTTCTATTATATATATCTATATATATATGTATATATATATGTATATACATGATATGTTGTCTATATACTAGAGACAAGGGAGACCGGAATGGCCATTTCTGGCTTATTAGCCGTCATCAGCCAGTCATACCCAATCCCAAGTGTGGAACACCTGGGATTCGAACCCGCGACCTTTGGTATTTGAGTCGAACGCTCTACCATTGAGCCACGGGCTCGTTGCTTTTGTCGGTTGCGATCGGGAATATGATGATAGTGTGGCTCACCGATCTGCTTAAGGAACATGTATGTTCCGTTGTGCCCTGGAGCTCAGACTAGAGCCCTCACAGGCAGTCGCATAGCGACGTGTAGCATATGATGAAATGGAACCGACAAAGACAAGGGAGACCGGAATGGCCATTTCTGGCTTATTAGCCGTCATCAGCCAGTCATACCCAATCCCAAGTGTGGAACACCTGGGATTCGAACCCGCGACCTTTGGTATTTGAGTCGAACGCTCTACCATTGAGCCACGGGCTCGTTGTTTGTCGGTTGCGATCGGGAATATGATGATAGTGTGGGGCTCACCGATCTGCTTAAGGAACATGTATGTTCCGTTGTGCCCTGAGCTCAGACTAGAGCCCTCACAGGCAGTCGCATAGCGACGTGTAGCATATGATGAATGGAACCGACAAAGACAAGGGGAGACCGGAATGGCCATTTCTGGCTTATTAGCCGTCATCAGCCAGTCATACCCAATCCCAAGTGTGGAACACCTGGGATTCGAGTTCCAGGGCACAACGGAACATAAATGTTCCTTAAGCAGATCGGTGAGCCACACACTATCATCATATTCCCGATCGCAACCGACAAAGCAACGAGCCCGTGGCTTAATGGTAGAGCGTTCGACTCAAATACCAAAGGTCGCGGGTTCGAATCTCAGGTGTTCCACACTTGGGATTGGGTATGACTGGCTGATGACGGCTAATAAGCCAGAAATGGCCATTCGGTCTCCTTGTCTTTGTCGGTTCCATTATCAACATATACACGTCGCTATGCGACTGCTCTGTGAGTACTCTAGTCTGAGTTCCAGGGCAAACAACGGAACATAAATGTTCCTTAAGCAGATCGGTGAGCCACACACTATCATATATATATATATATATATATATATATATATATATATATATATATATATATATATGCTATATATATATATATATATATATTTCCCATATATATAAGAAGTGGAAAGACGGCATCCCAAGAAATAAAGTTGAAGTTGAATACGTTCTATGGGAAATGGAGCTTTATTGTGTAAATGTTCAACACCGGTTCTCCGGGTCGTCGTTAGACAGGACAGGCTGATACACACGGCGGCCGCTCAATGGTGCCAATGTTCACGCCAGTATCGATTTTTTTCGCGTGATAACGATGTCAACTGTTTTTGGTCACATTTCCTGCCCGCCTGCGTCTGACGACGACCCGGAGAACCGGTGTTGAAAATTTACACAATAAAGCTCCATTTCCCATAGAACGTATTCAACTTCTATATATATATCTATATATCTATATAGAAAAGACGAAATTCTTTGGGAATAAATCGAAACTTTAATGCGTAAATGTTCGAGACTGGTCCCCCAGCTCGTCTTCAGACTACGGGCAGTGTACAGGAACAATAAATCAATTAACCATGTTAAACAAAGGATTCTGAGATTGGGCAAAATCCGCACCAATAGGCTTTGATTGTATTTCATCATCCCGTCGTGATTGGTTTTGGGCGTTTGAATTTTTCTTTAACGATTTTGTATGTGGCATCCAAATCGATATGCCGGTTGATGCATGCCTCATCTGAGTGCATTGCTTCCAGGAATTCACGGCCTTTTCTGATTGGGCAGATGCCAACAATCCGTGTATTCTCCCATGCAAATTTATGTCCGGTTTCCAGTGTATGCATAGCCACTTGGGATAAATGCTCTCGTCTTCTAACCGCCAACTGATGTTCGTGTAGGCGGGTTGAGACAGATTTCCCAGTTTGGCCACAATAAACGGCATTACAACTGGAACATGGAATTTTGTAGACAACACCTTTTTTATCAAGGTAGCTAACCCTGTCCTTAGGGTGTACAAGCTGTGAGCGTAAAGTAGATGTAGGGTGGTGTGCTACTTGTATCTGGTGTTTTTTAAGCTGTCTTTCGACAAGCTCAGATACATTTTTAATGTACGGGAGAGTTCGCCAGGTCATTGTTTTGGGTGCCTGGGTGGCCGTGTTGTTTGAAATACCCTTCTCTTTGGATTCTTGTCGCTTTAGACAACGATACACGAAGTCACGGGGGTATCCATTTTTTGAGAGCAAGTTAAAGAGGTATATCATTTCTGCTCGATCACTTTCTTCATCAGAGCAGTGTGTTTTGGCTCGATTTAGGAGACTGTAGACAGAACTCCTTTTTTGAGAGATAGGATGATTACTCTCAAAGTGTAGGATGACCTCAGAATATGTTTCTTTGCGGTAAACTGAGGTGTGGAGTGATCCATCAGTTTTCCGCTGTACGAGGACATCCAGAAATGGGAGTTGTCCATCAGCTTCCGTCTCGAACGTAAATTCAATTCCTGGAAATGTTGAGTTTAGATTTTTGTGGAGCAGGTCTAATAGTTCTTTCTTGACGATGACAAATGTATCATCAACGTATCGCAACCACAATTTTGGTTTAACACCACGGAGAGCTATCGATTTCAATTTCTGCATTACAGCTTCAGCCAGGAAGCCGGATATGGGCGACCCCATAGGGGCTCCTTTAAGTTGTTGATAGCATTGGCCGGAGAAGGAAAAATTGGTTTCTAGACAAAGGTATAGGAGTTGGAGATAAGCATCGGCAGGTACATCAGTGACGTAGGCGTGGAGTAGTTCTTCGGTGAGCCCCACACTATCATCATATTCCTGATCACAACCGACAAAAACAACGAGCCCGTGGCTCAATGGTAGAGCGTTCGACTCAAATACAAAAGATCGCGGGTTCGAATCCCAGGTGTGCCACACTTGGGATTGGGTATGACTGGCTGATGACGGCTAATAAGCCAGAAATGGCAATTCCGGTCTCCCTTGTCTTTGCCCTGTGCAATCGCGTACAGCAATCTGCTGGCAAGGACGCTAAGAGCATTGGTGACTAATCCTTGTCAGAAAACTGATCACACCACCAGAGGCCAACAGATTTCGCATGGCGTTTGATAAGTCGAGCGCAAATCACAGTATGCAAAGAGAGGTCTGATGGAAGCCGAAATATGTGTGCTGTTTTAAATGGGGCCTTGTCCAACGTTTGGAAATCGTCAGATTGATCTAATGATAACCTGATCACCCGCTGTACTGGTAAGAGTAAGGTCTAAAAATCGATCTCCCAAAATACCTGCCAACGAAGTGTCGTGAGATGCTGGCTGATTTGTTTTCAGTGCGGACTAGCTCATCAGCGAGACCGAGTCAGTGGAGCACGATGCGATGGGATGCGGGGAAAAAGACTTTCTTTTATCTACAGACCAAAGTATGCCACCTCTAGAGCAAAAACGCACGGTGATGGTATTGTGCGATTGCAGACGTTTTATAGCTGTAAGGTGATAGTAATTTCGAAAGAGAATGCGCGCGGCTGTCGCCCGACGCCCAAAACGCGATGAGTTTACTTCCTACGTGAGCAATTGGCGCGCACAAAAAGGCCTACAAGCCCTCTAGAAAGAAAGAAAGAAAGAGAGAGAGAGAGAGAGAGAGAGAGAGAGAGAGAACGAGAACTTGATTGGAGAAGGTCAGAAGCACAAAGTGCGGATTTATGTACTAAGACAGGTTGCAACATCGGCACTCCTAAGGTGTGTACCCTGGGCGACCTTGAAATGGCTTGCTGGCGCTGGATGCCCGCACTTGGACCACACAAACTGGGCACTAAGCCAGAAAACCGCAAAAGTGAAAACGTTTTAGATAATTAAATATCAAGAGAGGATTTGGAGGGGAAACGAGGCGGATAGCACGGTACGAAGAGGCAACAGGGCAGGGGAGAGAAGAGTGGGGAACTGGTGTTTCCGGTGCTGGTACTGCTTTTAACTTACTTTTATTGCGTCTGTAGAATATGCAGCCGTGTATTTCCAAAGTGATCTCCACAATGAATTGGAAGATGACGAAGAAGATGAGAATCCAGAGGGGATAGTTTAGCGTCCTCAAGTGAACCCCAGCAGCTGGCAACCTTAGTCCCAACATCATCGTAGGGATAGAGAGGCAGTGTGCGAACGTGCCAATGAAGAAGTGGATCCAGTTGAAATATGGTCTGTGCTTGCTGTTTGGATGACAACGGCAGAACGAGGTGAGAGGCTACAAGCAGAGGAGGTAGATCATGGAAAAACACCTGTACTTTTAAGAGCAAAAAAATGTGTGCAAATCAAAGGATGAAAAAATAAAATACTATGACTACCTGTCCGTGTATTCTCTGCTACCTAAAACGCCAATCAGAGGCGGCTCAATGTTGCCTATGTACGTGCTTACTCCCGGAGAACCCAAACAGAAACAGCCGAGTCGGGTTGAGCGTACCGCATGCCATGTCTAAACTTTCCTCGAACTACATACAACAGACGGGAAGCACGCATAGATCACGCATCCACGAACCTAAGCTGGCTGTGAGACGGGGTAACGAATTGTCAAAAGTGACTGCACACGCCTGCAACCCAGGTCACGAGTCTAACATCCCAGTCAAACGAAAAAATCGTGCATGACAGAATCAAGACAAGCTGAGAATTGATAGAAGACTGGTCATCAGATGAGAACTCATTCAATCGATACATCGATCTGGCGCTGACATACAGAGTCCTACGCAATCACCTCCGGATTCTCGTTAGGGATGTTTAATTGCCCCTATAACTGTTACTTATTTTTGTTGCCGCTTTTATCTCTGACAATAGACTCCAGTAGGAGTTTGAAAGTTCGGACAAATAAAGGCATGACTCCGGCGAACGAACAGCTTTCTCGTTCACCTGGAATGCAAACATTCGCCTCAATTCATGAGAGATGGTAGCAACAGATATCAAAAACTGATGACTATCGACAATTACCAGTAATTTACTATAATGTAAGATTAATGCAATTTTCTCATATGGGGCGAAGGAGATAAGAAGGGTGAAAGAAGGAAGTCGCTGTCGATAGAGAAAAAAACGACGCACGCAGGATGCAGTAACCAACAGTGCAGCTCTACAAGACGCAGAAACCCAGATGGATCTTGGTGGGTTGATGATAAACTCATTGATAGAGGGTGCCACGCAACACAGTCTCAATGTCACATGCCATCCAGACAGCCTTCATAGGTTTTAATGAAGATCTCTGCTCTAGGATGTTGAAACATTTGTTATACCGACCTGGAGACGGTGGACAGTCTTGAAAGAGTTGCAAGAAGAACCACCGATATGGTCCGGGGGATCAAAGTTCCCCGCCATATGCCACACGCCTAACACGTCTAAAGTGCGCAGAGATCGTTTAAGAGCATTTCGTGTTGTGCGGAAATCGGATTACAGCCTGAGATTTTTTGGTGGAGTTTACTAGCATAGTCACACTCAAAGGCCACCCAGTCTTATGTCACTATGTCATCCAGGTGGGTGGAACAGCAAGTTATTTAAGAAGTGATCTCCCGGATGGGCTCGAGGAGGAGGCTTGTTTGACAGCAAGAAGTAGGCGACGTTATGGATCGCTACTCTCACCTGTAGGAAGCCAGAATCACCTCATTGTGTGGGTTCGTCGACAATCGGTCCAGTTCTGGGTCCTCCTGTAAAAAGCGCTTGCCTTAGAGAAGGACCTAACCGATCATGTCTCTATTTGACTAGTAGCGACTTCTGTGTAGTGGTTGAGGTTAGAATTTCCGCTAGTCTCCAAAATGCATGCTCGAATAGGTGGAGGCGCCAATTCGTGACGCGTGCTGCAACGAGCAAGGACTGTAGGCGAAACAGCCACCCACTAAGGTATTCAGGCTGCAGCCTTCGTCCGAAGGTGCTGGAAGGACTCAATAAGATGGAAAGCAAAATGAATTCATTTCGAAGATGCCTTGTGAATTGTGAACTTGAAAATAGTTGGGCTGTTTAAACCATACAACTGCGGTCACATGGTCGTCCTATTTTCACACAAGTTCAATACCAATTTCTGTTGCAGAAATCGCTTTCTACACTCATATTTGCAAAGGTGCTTGCTTTGGTCTGGGTGCGGAAATGTCCCTCGCCATTTTCATTCCCAGAAAACACGATGAAGTGATAGAAGTACGATCACTGGAGTGGCCTCACGTCCACTGACCGGGTGTTCTCTGCCATGCCTGCATGCATGCAGTCAATGAGGTAACCGCCTTGGCCCACTCTCACACAATTTTCGGTAGAATCCAGAGACTTTGCGATACCGTAGCGAAATTATTCCGTTTTTGCTAAGCTCTACTTCTTGTGCTCACATTCAGGACGCCTGGGGTGATCCTCGTTCAATACACTTTCCTTTAGATAGAAGCGCGTAACGGGTCATCCTACTGAGTGAAAAGAAGGCAACGTTGCCGACATCATGATGAAATGTCTGGACCCACTTGTACAGAAAGGAGGGTTTAGGGGTTGTTGGTTGTGCAGCTGCATTCGGACATGCAATACGGTGATAAAAAGACTTTTTCATAGGGCGCGCAAGAAAGAAGAAGTGCTAACCCAGTACTACAAGATGGTAAGATGTTTCTGTGGCTGTTATAATTCACAGCAGTCCTGCAACCGTAAGAACTGTGTTCCATGTCGTCAAAGTCTATACTGCGCTTGAACAGCTGCTCCAGGCGCTGGCAAAGCTTCGATCGTATGCCTGAATGTTTCGCTCGTGGACAATTAGGTACGCATCAAGTGCGGCACCTGAAAGAATTAATATTCTTGTAATAACAGAGTGAGTGGGGCACCGACCGCTTGAGTTACGGGGCATATGCGTCCCGTTGGATATGACTGTCTGATGACGGCTTATACGCCAGAAATGGCCATTTCAGTCTGTTTTGTCTTCCTCTGCAGTTATTTTTTCCCTCTACTCTAATAACGGGAAGGTAAAGCAGTAGGGTACTCTTAAAAAGAATGCGAACCGTGCCGTTTAGGGACTTCAGAAAAATGAGAAAATCAAAATTTTCATAGCAAGATATCTGGCCTTTCAAACATCAAATTCCAAAACGTCGTAAACTATCATGTACTGACTGCAACAAATTACAATATTTTACTCCCCCTATAAAAACTGATTATACTTATAAGGGTACCAGAGACTACTGGAAAGCATTCCGACTAAGGTACTATTGGAGGTTTCCCAACTGTGATGGGCATCTCAGAACTCGAAAACTTGTCGTTACAAGCGAACGGCGATTTCAAGGAAAGAAAGGGCGCCTGGATTGTCAGAAAAATGTTTACATTCACCTGACGTTTCGGATTCACTCTCGAGCCCCCTGGCACATAGCTTTGTCTGCTGCTGGCTCTGATTACGCCTTCAAGAGTAAAAACCGAAACACCAAGCAAATCAAATGCCCGTGTCCCCGATCGAAGATCCGACCGTTCAGCTGGAAACATTCTCGGCCAAACGCCCGCATGGCATTCTGTATTGAGTAAGAAGAGGCCATGGTACTCATCTCAGCAACAGAGTCGATTAACTACTCTTTTCAGTGGAAAATCGGTAGTGAATGCAGTCACTGAAGTGGGGCGAGAATTTGACGCCTTAGGGGTCAAACAAACCGTAACATCGATCGCACATGCAGCAGTCGGAGCTTACATTAATGAAGGCCAAACAGAGGACTATGAGACCAAGGATGGGATGGATGTAGTCGGGATAGGAGGAGAGGGTCGAATAGCCGTAGCAGAAGGCGAAGGCGAGGATGACGGCGATGCAGGTGAGGCCGACACACACGCCCATCAGGATGCGGTGCAGCTGAAACCAGACGCGTTCACCCAGGAGGCCAGAATTGGGCCACATATCCTTGTAGTAGCGAGATAGGATAACGCCCACACTGGAGCAGAACACCCACGCCAGCACCATCATGCAGCCATGCGCCTTCGCCACGCCAGACGCCCGCATCTGATCCTCTATGCGCACTCCATACAGTGGTCTGTGTAAGAGGAAGAGAAGCAAGATGAGGAGAAGGTGGGCGAGGAGCGTGCAAATAGACAAAAAGCCGTTAAAGTGTCAAAGCAAAGCACACCTTCTGCAAAACGTCTGACGGACCAGTTGAAGCGGTATTTAGGGAGTCTGGGCAGTGATTGTACTCGGAGCACTATAAGCATCAGAGCGAACCTTTCGCCAAATAACTGTGTGAAACCTAAAACCCCCTATTCTTTGAAGCAGTCGGAAAACCAGATCGTGTGTGGCAGGCATAGATGGTCCGTTAAAATTTCGCAGCTACTCCGTCCATCATGCTTGTGTCTTGTCATTTTAATTTGGTCCCCCCATTGAAACACATTGGGGATGGGAGAGTAGATTGAGATATACGGCGTTCAAGTCTGCTTCCACATCAAAAACAACTCAGGAGCAAGTTACGACCGCGCCATTTGGATGGCAGCGACGGCGACGTAACCCGTCTATTGGTACGGTCAATCCACTGAATTTTTGTTGGTCAAAAGTATGACTTGCTTAAAGTTAGAAACAACTGTTGCCCATAATTCACTGTCTGTGTGTGGCTGCCTCAGATTTCGAAGCACGTAATCATAAATCCAGGAAATTTGTCAACGGACGAAGCCTGGGAAAATAGCTTGCGAATCCTAAATGGAGAAGGAACAAGGCAAGCAGAAACTCTAAGAAAGGAGAGTCTATACGTGCTTCTTCTCGCCTCTATAGGACTAGACTAAAACCCCTGACCTCTGAACGCCCTCAACCCTCTCCCCCGTACTTACTGCCTATTAGATGTTTAAACTTGCGTCACTTTACCCTCCCTTAAGGCCTGATAATGAATAATCAAAAGCATGCATTCGCAAAACTCGACTTCTTAAAAAGTCTCTAAAAGTTTTGAATGCAAGCAGAAATTTGAAGTGGCTTAACGACCAAATACAATGAAAAGATTGCAGTTGACGAGGTGGAAGTAGACATCCTACTTGGCTACCCAGTTCTGGGAAGACCTCTTTTTAGTTGTGCTAGAAAGAGTGACCTCTCAACTCGGCACTTCATCTGTGGAATAGGATGACTCCCGCAAATACGTCCAACGAAGCAGGGAAGACTTGCATGTCAATTTGCTTTTAATGATCGAGAGACTCTTCCAGCGTCAACCTCACTCTCTAACCAAACAGATTTTAGTTCTGTAACCATAAGATATCAAGTGGACTAGAAATTCGGTTTGCGCGTCCAATATGAGGCCAAAAGCCACAATACGAATGGGTCCGCCCTTATTGAGAGAAGCAGCCTACAAGCACACCACCACACCGAATCATCTACCCAGTCGAGACGGCTGCCGGAGGGTGAAACTACAGTTGTCACCAGATTCGCGAAGTCATAGAAACCAAGACAGGTTAAAATGGCGTGGGGTGTCGTGCCACTAGAGGGCTTTAAATGCCATTGGACAGTGAAACCTTGGATCCTAAAAAACCCCAATAACTGCAGTTAGGAGAACGATCTTGAAACAATCTTGCATATATGGTATCAGCCGTTTTGTCAAAGGCCTGAACCGGAGCAGGCCCTAGTCCTCCAGGCTACCTTGAAGAACTAGGGCGAATGGGTGCCGTTATATGTACGTGGTAGCAATTATTGACGTTTGTTAAAATTCACCAGGCAGCCCCGGCGTGAGCACAAAAGCAGCGCTGGTGCACTTTTAGAATTGGGCGATGCAAAAAGGGTTCATCTGTTTTCCGCATTTGAAGCAAAGATTACCATACTGCGCAGTTGAGGATAGGGTCCACTTGAGTTCCAGGGCGCTTGCTAGCTCAATAAAGGCTAAAAATGCACACCAAAGTCTGCTGATGCGGAAGGATAAGATACGATCGCTGGAACGGGAAGTTTATTGGTCTGACTTTTCGGATTCTCACTCCATACCCATCATCAGAAACAGTGGCAGATAAGGATTATAGAGGCAAAAGGTGTGCAGTATTGATAGTCCGTAGTGTTCACGCGAACACATGCGTACTAAAATTAGAAGCCATCGCGACCACCGCGGAGGGACGTAATTGATGCCACGATGGCTTGGCCATCAGCGTACGAGTCGTTATCTGTCACTGTCTGTGGTGATGGGTTCGTCTCCTTGTGAAATGCTTCCTGGAACTCGACTTTTGCTTTTATAAGCGGTCGGCTATTCATGCACCCGTTTGGGATATATGTCCTAGAGTGTGTACAAATCGGCTTAAAACAAAGTTTGAACTGAGAAGCACGTCTGTAAACGGTCATTTCCAGACATGCTAATAAAGTCAATTGACGTTTAAATACGATTAAGTAGTTTAAATTGCACTGAAAAGGACTGGGGAGAGTGTAGCGGGCGAAACGAACAAATTTGAAGCACTGAATCAGTTTTGCAGTGCGAGGCCCTGTCGGTGTCGATTCCAGTGCACTGACGCGGGTAAAATCGAGAGATTTTTCGACTCTCTTCGTATGATGTACGCCTTGTCGACGGTGTACAAAGGTATTCCGCAACACGTATTTCATCTCATCGTCGTTGAAGATACAGCATGTGACCTATATCATGAAACCGTGATGATGGAAATTGAAATGATCAACTGTTGGCAACTTAAATGCTGCGCATTTAATTGATTCGCCTAATCTATTGCGAAAAATGAACTTTTTATGCATATCGTGTTTATAAATAATTTAAAACAGTCAAAAGTTTAGCCAATTTCAGTGGAAATCTTCGTTGCCTTGAATTCCGGTGGTTTTCTATGATGCGAGCTATCGTAGGCTATGTTTGCGAATCCGTGCGTTTTCTATAGGAAGAAAGTTATCCAAACTCGAGTTTTACTAAACGGAACGTGCCGCACTTGAAAATGGATTGTGTTATCTACGTTAATCAGATAAAGCAAGGCACGAGTAAACAGGTTATTTTTAGAAACCCACACAAAAAATTATCTAGTAAGATACTTTTTTATGATTCAGTTTCCATTAATGCGTAAGTAAGAAACAGGACAGATGGAAGATTAGCAGTTGCAGCAATTTTGAAGTTTTCATAATGTCGCACTTTTCTGAAAAATGCTGCATTTCTCAGTAACTTAATATTACTTTTTATATGCCTTTTTCAAATCGTTCAAAGTTGCTCACTATGATTTCAAAGCTTTGGTCCATTCGCTGGTGTCAGTTGGCGAGTAATTGCCAATCTTTTCGTAAATTTCGGCATGGTCAGAGAATCTAGGTGATCACAGTAGTTTTCCACTTCTCTTATGCGAGGAGGAAGAAGAAAAAAATACTTACGAGGTGACAACAGCGTTCTCCTTAGAGACAGCCTCGCCGCCGGGATAGAGGCTGCCGAAGGCCGAGCCAAGGGGATCGGAGCCACGCTGGATCATTAGAAAGTATGCGTTGGGTGGCGCCAGATCCTTCAGACGGTCCGACAGACGCACAGGCGTCACCCGACGGCGGAATCTGCACTGCAGCTGCTGCTTCACTTCGCTGTACTCGCCACCCAAATTCTCTCCTTCAGTGACCAGAAGCTGAAGGGCAAAAAATGGCGTTAGGTGTGATCGCCTCATATGAGTGGAAAGGCGTTTTGGTGTGTCGTCTCCTAATGTTAGCCGGCTTGACTGCCGTTGTATCCGCAACAGTGAGGTGAGCTGTGAAAAAGGTATTCTTGCACGCTTACGCAAGCATGTACGAGCACTCAAATACCACTGGCCTGATATCTGGGATTCACTGTCACGGCCCAGCATCAGAGACGGCCATAGATAAAGTTAGCACGGACGCACAGAGAGTGCAAGATGTGACTGTCACGCAGTGATCTCATCCCTGCTTTTTCATGGCTTACAACACAAGCGATCAAATAGTCGAGTAATTATTGCCCCAATCATCAAAACCAAAGATGAAATCGCAGTCACCAAGGACATGGACGCTGGCCCTCGATCAATAGTATTTCCGGCAAAGAAGACTCGAGCGCTTGAAGGTCTATTTTATTCACCTGAGGTCTCGAAGTTGCTCTCAGTGTCAGCCGAAAGATACCTAGTCTGCTGATTGCTGATGTCCCCGGCGATAGGTTCGGGGGGTGCATGTTACGTGTGAGGAGAACAAAATTAGCGCTTGCGCGATCAAAGTTTTAGCAAGACAGGGGATTGCGAACCCCTCTATTCGAAGAGGCCTGCAATACCTTTCAGGGGATATTATTGCTAAGAGTAGGGTTGGGGATAATTTAAGCTTCGGACAAAGGCCAGCGTTAGTGTTCAGTTTAGGGTTTAAATTTAAAGGTTTGTGAGGGGATGAGTCCAGGCTTTGAGTTAGAGCATGGAAATATTAACTGCCTTCTGGAACTTTGCGTATGGCCGCCTGTATTTAAACACGATGTTGGGGGGATGGGTGGGGGCGGGTGATTTATATTCCCACGTCTTTCCGAGTTTTATTCCTTCCAGTCACCCTCTGGAACCCAACACTTCGCTTTTTGGCGGCGGGGGGTGACCGCGGTCTAATCTTTCAGGACCATGTAAAGCGCGTTCGCCAATGTTTGGGCAGTTAAAAGGAGGTTACATGTACAAAAACAGGTAGCCATGAGTCGGGTAAATGATGTCCCAGTGATTAAACCAACGCCGGAAAATGACCCAGATTCGGCAACCAGTATGTGTATTGCAGAGCCGAACGTGGAAGATGACAAGAAACCAGGAATGACACGTTTTGCGTGGCCATCCGCAGTTAACAGGCTTAAAAATGTCATAACTGTCTAGCCAGTCGAAAGCAACCGATGCCGCACGTGGTATACTAGGACAATACCAGAGCACTCCGAAACAACCAGTATTTTACAGATACGCAGGTAATGTTGAAAATAAATTCTATGCAAGTAAGGGCAAACGGTGGTCCAGCGAGTCTTGGATGATAAGGTCGGAAACTCGGGAAAATCGGCGAGACTCGCACACAGCACCACAACCCTGTAGTTTTGGAGTCCGAAAACGTGAAGTTCGCTCGAGCTAGCAGTCTGCATAATCAGCTGGGAAAAAGCAACGGGGTCTTAATGAATTCCTTTTGAATAGGCTTGGCGTTGAACTGTATGTGTCAGACTACGGCAGATAATTTTAAAAGGCGAAACTAAAACAAAGAAGGCCCTTTGGAGACGAGAAAGATCGCAGCCATCTAGAGCAGGCTTTCCTCGTTTTGCGAATACGTGGGAATTGATAAACTAGGTTTCGATCACTATTATTTACTAACTTAAGTAATAACTTAACTGTATTTACCGTTAGTAATAACGCTGGTAGTCCATCGACGCTCCCTAGCACCATAAGGAGCTATTATACCGTAACATGAGAAACAAATCGAGGTGCTTAAATTTTTGTTTCAACTGGGCCGCCAAAATAACAGCCTAATTTCAGTTTTCTAATCTCCTCTGAAACTGATACGTTAACTTGGAATAAATCATTCGAACCAAGATTTATTAGGCCTGGTTTGAAAGTTTATATGAAAATTTGGGCCAAAGTCCATCAGTTTCGGGCTGCCAACAGGCAGTCAGTAGTATGCAAACGCTGAATGATTTACCATACTGACAGCAGAGGCATTAGCTAGAAGGGGTTCGACTCATCACTGGGTCTCCCAGCCATTGTTAACTTGTCAGCTTTTTAATCTGCTCCGAAATTACGCTGTGAACGCGGAGTAAATCATTCGGCAAATAACTTTTCAGGTTCGTTAAAAATTTGATAGGAATATTTGAGTCGAAATCCATTAGCTAGAAAGTTATAACCGCATAATTTGACATTGATTCTCACTGTGAACCAGGTGCACTGTAAGTCTATATGTATGTCTGAGAGCGGCTCGCAGATTGACGAAACTCAAGAAACTAGAGCCAGGGAGTGTCTCCGACGCTCCTCGCAGTACATATACCCCTACTGTTTGCAAGTAACGGGGGCTGCACAAAACAGCTGTCCACTCACACTACATCTACAGGTCGGCTCTGAACGGCGCAATCGGAATGCAGGCTCTAAACGAGGGATAATGCCTAGGCAAGAACACCTCTATTCATATCACATCACAATACAAAGTTGTTGCCCAGTTCATTTTATCTTCCCTCCCCGTCGGAAATTTCGTCACCTCTAACCAACCGTTCCTCTCCCTCTGTTCCAGCTGCTAGCATTGATCCCGCAGTTTCGGTTTGCTGATAGCGTCCAGAAAATGCCACATTTTATCCTAGTGATTGGCTTATCTCTGGTGACCTACTCCTGCAGTCAAAGTAAACTGACTGACGTACCTCGGGAATAGCCTTTCAATAATCGCCTTTTGTCTCGCAAAAGTCAGCTGAGCCTTTAGCATGTGTGGTCCAATCGGAGATGAAGGGGTGGGCAATATGGCAAAGTCAAAGATACCTAGTATACCAGACAGACTGCAGTCACAGAAAACCAGTCAAAGTAAACTAGTATACCAGACAGACATGTGATTATGCTGCTTCCTCAGTCTCCTACATTTTACCAATAAAGACGGTCAATGTAGTCGTAGCAAACTACGTACGAGCTCCTTGAGCTTAGCTAAAGCTACCACGGCTATTGAGCGGCAAAATAAAAGGAGAGATTTAGTCCGCTCTCCAGTGAGTGCTTATGTAAACTTTTCAGACGTGTCCCTCGTCTGAAAATCAGCATAAATGGCTCCAACTGGCAGACGCATTACACCAAAACGTGAGTCTGGTTGAGTCGCGGCAGGCATCCATCGGACTGCGCACAAATCGCGCGAGCCCATAACTATCGCCGCGCATGCGCCCGGTGACATGCCTTAGACGTCAACCTTCCCGCCACCTCAGTCACTGCGCCGAATCCCATGAACCCGTTGCTTGACAGACCTGGACAATCGACTAGTACAGGAGAGAGCAAGCAGAGTGACACCTGCACTGGCGAATCCATCCTCACGACACATCAATGCTTTTCTCACTAAAACGAAGCTGACAGGCTCGAACTTATAGCGACAGACCAAAACTGCGGGCCTGGAAGGTTGCCAACCGACGGCATAACTACGGTCTTCACAGGACTGAGAGCCGGTCTGAAATGACTGATTCTTTATGTGGCCTTTATGGCACTATCACACATTTCTGATCCAAGTCGTTCTCTTACGCTGTTGGGTTTAAATCATGCGTGGGTGGCACGCGTCGTCGTGGCACGCGTAGATGGGTTTTTAAAGTTTGTTTGTCATTGTGGCAATGTCGGTGAGGATCTAGAGAGAGGTAGATGCTGTGAAATTCTGCCTAATCGTGAAAGGAATTTACACGGTGTTATGCTAACTCTCTGGGACACCCGGTGGACGTCGTTGTATGCGATCGTCTTAAGAATAAAAGTAGAAAAAAAATGAAGGCTTACAAGTATGCGAAATGTCATTAGCTGGGTTATTTTCAGCCACGTCAATTATTTTACATTATCTTTAGGGAGTGTAAAGCAGATAAAATATATCAGCTGCCACCTACGACATGTCCTGCTCACTGCGTCCACCTGGTAACTGGAAAGACAAGTGCGCTGATCACAAGTACAACGGTAATTGTCCTCTTAATCCGATAGGAGAGGAATTCGAATCTTCAGCTAACCCTATCGGCTGAAATTCTGTGTACTATCCCTTCTGACTTGTGCGACGGATGCATTTATGTGAAAAACTGGACTGTATGAGCAAAATCGCCTATAACCGGACATTTGGCAAGTCGCTCTCCACGAGTCCTACACTCTCCTTGGGCGGTTTACAGTAGGGTACCCAGTCCTTCTTGGCGCAGAGCTCAGTGTGCAAGCTTAGGCTGTAAGAAATGAGATGTATTCAGATTTCGCTGGATATTTGCGCGTAGGAAACTTGACTGAGTTGTAGGGGGACTTGTCCGACCCCTACCCTCCTGGTTGACAAGAAAAGTACTGAAGAATGTGAAGGAGTTACCGTCGGATCGTCATCAACACTGACGAGCTGATTCGAGATGGACGCTTCGGGACGATAGCCAGCGCGAACAACTGTTTTCATATTGTAGGTGTCATAGTAGCATCCTACGAATCCATCGCCGCCCTTGGAGGAAAGCAGAAAAATAAAAGGTATGATAGTATTCAATCAGGCAGTGCGCAGGGTGGGGTGAAACGACTGGCTAGCGGATGATAAGTGGACATTATGGAAACCTAACCGAAGCTCCGCGAGAATAAGGAGTTGGCAAAATAGACAGAGGTCCGCACATAAAATGGAAAAAATGAGGTGATCAAACGCCTGCCGGACTGGCAGCCAACTTAACCAATTTACACACCACCAGGGAAAAGTTGTTATATAGGGTAGCAGCAATGAGTCAATGAAATGAGTGCTAACGAAATATATCGTGCAGGGCATTCGGCGTCCCCGGTAAAAAGGAGAGCTTTTTGAAATGACAGGGCCGATAAACAGGTAATATCTGACCAGTGATTTAGTAGAGCCAAATGTTATTACGTGTTTGTAGAAGAAACATTTCTGGAAAACCTAGGGACGGATGTTTGCTGGGATGATGCAGTCATGCAGGCCACAGGCTAGGCAGCTTTGCTTATAATGTCCCCTTAAGGTCCGCTTTCAGTCCAATGACGAGCAAAGTCTTCATGGTTTTTGACGTCACTTTGTCAGTTTGCTCTTAAGCGAAGCACTGATCATACCGGCTGTTTTTTTCGATCACCAAATGGATATTATGGTCAAAAATTCCAGGCTTTGGGTTTACGATTGGCCTCCTTCGATTGACTATTTCCGCCCTTACGAGATGCGTTTCGAATGCATACGAAACCCTCATCAGCAGGGCAGATAGGTTTCCCGTGCACCATTTTTCTCCTCACGAATCACATCCATTGTAAACCCTACTTCAAGCTACTCTGACGGCGCCGACAAGTGAGCGTCCAATAAAACAGTCATCATTAGCAAAAGCACACATAAGCCACTGATCATACTTAGTAGTTCAGAATTTCTTGTGAATAATTTTAATTCGCATTGATGGTGCCAATACGAGTGTTGACTAAACCAAGCTTAAAACACAATTATCCTAAGTAAACAGTGGGAGTGTTTCCTTTGAATCTGTTTTGCCCAAATGTTTAACCCTGCGGTTCGCCCTCCGCAAACTGGCTGCAGTCAACCCATTCAGAACCAACCTCAATAAATAAACTTCCGTGGCATAGATGCAAGTAAAATGGCAATTCGATATGACGTTCAAGGTTCGCGCAGGGTGCCTAAAACGCAGCTGATCGTCTCTGTCATCGTGGCAGAGGTGGCAGCTAGCAAAAGCTGTTGGTGTGTGCGACGAAGTATGCGAAGCGAAGGGAGAAACATCCGCCCACAGATTCGGCCTCGAATAGGAGCTGAAGGAGGCGGTAGTAGCGCGCGGTTTTGCAGTCGTCTTTTGGTGCTGCCACTGTCGCCGTGCACGCCACAGCAGCAATAGCAGCACCAGTAACGGCAGCTAGGCCAACAGGGAGATGTGCAATCGTGCAGCCTGAAAGTTGACCGCCGATTGGACGGGCAGGTGCACGCAACTACCATGTTAGGTCGATAAGACTGGCAGCATTGGTTGGGACGATTCGTAGTCGACCAGTTTGAAGAGGGTGTTGCAGGCAAACCGACCGGGTAAACAAAATATGGTAATTAATGAGAAGTTCATCCTTATGACCGGAAGAGAGAATAGTCTGTAAATGGTCAACATGTAAAAGTTAGGATGCAGATTTCAAAATCTAAGCACTAATTCGTTAAAAATGCATACACATAGATTCACAGAAAGTCAGAGTTAGCAAGCATCCGCTCGCTGAGACATGGAAAGGTTAATTTACCAGTCAAACCACAATTCGGAACATAAACATTTAAAAAGACGGGTATCCGATTTGTGCGCATTAAACTGACTAGTTCGAGGAGGCGGTTTATGTTATCTGAATTTTAAATCCCACTTGCCTCACAAAGGAAAGTCTTGGTTTCTTGTTTGTAGTTTCTTGTTTGTAGTTTAGGTTCCTTTGCTTAGGAAAAGGCAAACCACTCAGTTTCTAGAAGGGAATGCCTTGTCATTTAACTGCGAAATCTATCGTGCAGTTTATTCATCGGAAATTAAGCACATTAAATCTGGAGATTATAATTTCAAGGAGCATGCTTGATCTAAAATCCTGGTTAGCGAGGCTGGTTAGTGAGGTGGACAGTTCCAAATGTCTCCTGAGCGGATTGTTGGCAAATGGACGAAGAAAGGGACTATCGCAACCAGAATCGAGGTTATTCGCAGAAATTCTGAAAATTCGCAAAGGTACTTCTGAACCTGTCGCGACGCGAAATACGTCATCATGATCGGCACATATATCATCCAGCTGGTCAGCCCTCATTAATGACTGCGGATGCGGGCTATGCCGTGATGAAACGAATGGAAACTGGGAGGCGAATTAAGTATATCGACTTCTTCTCCCACGACTTCTTAAGGATAACCATATTATCAAGGAGAGCTGGCTGAGGTGTTTTAGGCCCAGGCTTAGCCGTCCGCCCACGGGTCCAGTGTTACGGTCCTTGATCTGATAGCACTGTCAACTTTGAAGCTCGAAAACTGGCTCGACGCAGTGGTTCTCAGACCTCTGCTAGAAGAAACAGTGGATCAAGCTCCCAAGATTCACGATCACAATTCAAAAATGATGAAATGTGCAATTTGAGATAGTGCCGAGAACAGTTGGGTTGACTACGAGCACAGTTATTTGAAGTATAAGAAATTTGCTTTAACGAATAAAATTTATTTTAATTGAACCTTCAAGGAATAAAACATTATAAAGAGCCAAAACAGACAGCTGGGATAGAATTTCGTCTTGGAGGTAGGCAGCTTTCACTCAAAATAGAATCAAAAATTAAATCACATCCCAGTTAATTAATCTACATTGAATAGTAAGTGTGTTATTTCTGTGAGATAACCTTTAGTAGGCATGAGAATTTTAATTAAGCTGGATGCGTTCAATTCTAGCAGGGGGAAGGATCTAAACCAGATGTGAGCATCAGTATCAAGGCCTTAGAAACCGAGCAGCATGCGCCTGACAAACCAGCAGTCGAAGATCCTATTCATGTGTGTTGTGGGTTATGCTAAAACTTTGTTCTTGTGACGGGTCTATCTAAAAGGCGAGTGAAGCAAAGTTATAAGAATTTTAAAGCGTCTTTTATGCAACTGGACTTCTATCTTTCCAGGCACCAAATTGAAGACGGATAAGAAAATTCAATGTCTGTCAGTTAAATCACCACACTATGCTTACAAGTTTAAACTAAGTAAATCCATCTCAAAATGAGGTCACTCTCCTTCAAAAAAAATAAATTGAAATGGCTGGTTCGCAGTTTGGTCCCTTGGCTTGGAAGCAGTAGCATTTTCAGTCACTTGAGCTACATTCGCGTGTGATGGACAGAAGTTGGATCACACCTTAGGCCTTAAACTGTCATTTTTTAATAAGAGGTATGAAGATCACACATCATGAAAACGGTGATTGAGGACTTTCATCGAACATACTGGCTCACCTAGTAAGCGCAATTCCTGCAAGTGGGAACATCGGTAAAATATCATATTTTCGTGCATAGACAGGCATGCAATTAGAGCATTATGCACTCTATCGCGGAGTTAAAAATAGGTCGCGCTCTTCCAATGCTACCATACATCCAAAATTCGTGACCCGGAGGACTTTTAGCTGACTGCGGCTTTATGGCACCTCGTACGAATAAGAGATTCTGACTCTTTAATTCAAGTTCACATGAATTGAAGTAAAGGCCTGCGCGTAACGTGCAAAAAGAGGGCATTCAATGTCTGATCGATCACTGTTTGGAGATCAGCTTCTTACTAGAATATGATAAGTGTGAGAAGAGTAGATGAAGTCAAGTGTGTACTTGCAATTTATAACAATTTGCTGGGTTAACGATGGTTCTCTTCTACCCCGCCGTAGTGTTTTTTTTAGTACCACCCGTGCAAGTGAGAGATTGGATAAAAATCCTGTTAATTTATTGGGAAAACAAGTTCGGTAGTTTATTGCTTCAAAAAGGGTAGCAAGAAATTTAATCAAGAACTCAAATTTGAACGTGTATATGCTAGATGCCAGAACAAGGCGGTAGAATATACTTAGTAAAAAAAGGAACAAACGCTGATGTTCATCCAGGAAATTGCCTCAATTGAGATGAAGTTCATAAGTAGAGAACGAAACAGGATGAATTTTACCTGAACCGTATGAGTGGGTTGCAAAGAACACGAAAATAGACACTATCGGGAGCGACGGTCGTGGCTTGCAGAATCAAAATTCTGGTTTGGAAGCACTGACTGGCTATTCCAGTACTTTGCGTTCAAAACCGTCCCGGTGCTACGCCAATCTCCTTTACTCCATTACAGGCTTATGTGAGATTTTTTGACTTCAATTATCTATGCGAACCAATATAGATGTGAAAAAGCACGCAAAGTTAATTGGTGAATTAACACAACTTCCTGTCCATACCTTGAGTCCACGTGTGCGTCTATCAACCAGAAAGTATCTTTAAGATCCTGGCTAAGAATGAAATGTTCGATTTAGTTTCATTTTTTATTCTCGTGCCTGAAACATCTGCATGTCGGACGCCAAAAGCAAACTATGTATGGCATGCACAATAAGATCATTAAACACCGAATACCACCCTCATGATGACGCAACTCGTGCCGAATTCAAGGATGCTTGTAAGGTTCAGAAAGTTATTTTTTTAAAAAAAAGCACTTATCGACATATGGGTCAACATAACTCAGCATTTCAACAATTATCACTACTATGGAATCGTGACCAGATTTGATGATAACATAAATGCGCAAGGGAACTTGTATAACAGTATACGAAAAACGTTCTCTGTCAAACAGACTACGAAGAAACACTAGGATACCGCAGATATTTTATAATTCTTAATTAAAATTGGCAAATCTAGAGTTTGCCCTCGGTATGCCGAGTGACAATTGTCTTGGCAATACCGACTACATTAACTTGGCTTTCGTAAGCCATTCACACATCCATGGAAGCCTTGATAAGCCCATATACTCCACGAACGCAGATGATCATAAAACAGACTGCATGGCCAAGCATGTAAATAATTTGGCCTGCTAAAGCAGTAAGCTGAAATTTTTTCCAAAATCAAGAGACAAAAAAACGAGAAAAACCGCTTTAAACAAGCCTTGTTTCAAAGGTGGCTGGTTATAAGCAAGTCAATTTTGGTTGCGAATGCTTCGTCTTCAGGCATGAAGCACTGCAAAGATAGCAAGGCGTTCAAGACCCGGAACAACTGTTTGCTCTCCAAATTTGCTGGGGTGACAGGATAATTACTTGTGTCATTTATTTTAAAAGACATGAGTTTATTGTTATTGGAAGTACCGCATTCAGTCAGTAAAACGCGTGTAATATTGATCATGATTTGTTACGAACGACTTAGGAGAAAGTTAATCTAGAATGTGAATATTAGGAAAAAAATAGTAGCCCAAAGGAATTAGGCCAGGCCATAACGGAGGTCGTAACTCTTTTTACGGAAAACTGAAATGACGTAAAAGGATTTTTAGGAAATTATAAAAATTTAAATTTTCGAGTTTTTTTAAGAGAAAAAGAGATCGCAAGATTAATCACAGGTGACAATGAGAGCCTGTCCTTACGGAGAACAGCCGTGGTTAACAGATCGAAGTTATACCCTTTGTGAATGGGAGTGGGCGTTTGGAACTAATGGAAGAAATATCTCTGAACTCTGAGTGAAAGGTATAGGATTAGAAATAAAGGTTCTCTTGATAAAATTTTCGGTAGAGAAAAGTACTATGGGGAATTAATGGCCTGTACTAGTTATGAATGAATTGCTATTTTTTAATTTTATCCATTTGGCATATTTGGGCACAGATGCACATGCGTCTAACAACAAGATGGGTTTCCAATCCAGAAAATTATTCCGACTGTCTATTAGTATTTTTTGCTGTAGGATATGTTTAATCAATAATAAAGGATTGATAGCAGGTAATACTCTTCAATGTGATGGGCACTTGCTTGCCTAAGGTCACTTGTTTCAGACTAACCCTTTGTTTAGGTGCGTAATGTCTAAATACAAGGCTTTCTATTTGTCTGGAAAGGAATCAAAACCTTGAAGAGCGTAGAAACTCTAACAGGAATCTGCGTTCTCTACTTCCTTAGCCTGCAAAGTCAAGCTCTTGGATGGAGACGGAGTAACAATATTAGGCACCATAGTTCGCGCCTTCAGATGACGCCGAACCACAAATCTCGTCACAGAAAAACTATCAAGGTCTCAGTAAAATGCATGATATGCCTTCCGAGGGCCTTCATACAGCCACAAAAATGAAAAAATATGCAGAACATAAGTAAGCAACAATCCGCAATATTCACTGGTTGATCGACGTGATGCAAAAAAGAAGCACACATAATCCGGGCATTGGACACAGCACATATGCCTAAGACTCCATATGTTTCCATGAGAGATGCCTCAAACGACCTGTCCGACTAACATCAATTAAACTAAGGTCTACGGAGTTGTGCATGGACAGAACTTACGAAGTGCCGATCCTTTGAGAAAACAAGGGTTACGAATCCATCGCTTGACTTGACATCACCCAAAAGTTCGAATTCGATATAATCAACTGAGTCCTGATCAATCAAACGCCAAGTGGCAGCATATTCACAATGGTCATCTGCACAAACTGACGGCCGTAAGCATCCTTTCGTGACGCCGCAGTTTGTTAAGTCAATTTCTTGAAAAGCGCCTCTGGCACTTGAGACAAAAATAAATGCAAATATTAGCGATAGCATCTTATTGCGAGTACTACAACAGCCAAGATCGGCCGAACAAGGCGCCAAAAAAAGACTACAATTTGACCTTCAAATACTACCAATAGGATTTCGGTCGTTGCATTTTGTGGACTTCAAATTCAGGTTAGTTCAGTAAATTGGGGGAGGAATTGCATGAGCCTTTGAGTACGCTGCATGTAACGAAAAATCCAGTGTTGTGTATCACAAAATCATGTGTCTTTCAATTGTTCAAAGTGCGCCATAGGATATGAACATGTGCGTGTGAGTCTTACGGGTTAAGCGAAACCTAAGTTATTAGTCAGTTATTAACGTACATCTGTCAAGGTATCGTTTAAAGCTATCCAGTGCTGGTGACATCACAACATCTGTGGAAAGGTCATTTAATGATTAAAACGACTCGTACATAGAAGGAGGAACTTGTGCGCATCCAGTCTGGCTCACTGAACCCTAGTTTCAATGGTTCTTTTTGGAGATTGATCGTGATAACGAATTCCAAAAGGTCGTCAAACAGCATGTAATAATCTAATTACTTTAAGAATTTGGAATAGTTGCATGTTATACACGTGTATTTGCACCTTTTGCCTGTGTTTCGACTATTTTCGACTAAATTCCGTAACAGTGTGCCTTTCAGTTCTCCCTTCTGGATTGGATGATACGTTAGACGCCCTGTGGTATTGAGCATGGTTTTTGACACCTGACCTCATTTCGAACTACCAGCAGGTCAAGATCAACCCATGAGACCACCAAAATACAGCTTGAACAGTCCAACAAGAGTTATGTGAATTAAAACCTTACCTACATTTTGTGCCATATCATACCCTTTAAATGATGCATCCATTTGAATGATAAAATCGCGTTCAGCCATTCTATGGAAGAATTGAATGCTAGTTAAGACAAGTCGAGGAAGTGCTCCAGGGGTGTCGGACCTGCACTATAGCCCGATAAGTGTTTTTTTGGTCTAGGGGTGCAGCTTGTAGGTTACCTCATTTCCCCTGGGCATATGTAACTTCCAACTGATCGAACTTAACATTTCCGTACTGGGCCGACCCCGAACAATCAATCAGAATTGCGGAGTTTTCGTGGCCTACCATCATATTACCGCCCTTTCATCAGGAATTGCGCATAGATCACCTCTCCCTCCGTTAACTGACCGAAAAGTCTTATCACTGCCTTTGACAGCTTTATCACTGATCTGCCGGCTGCCGTATGATCGACTCAACTCTTAGCCCTCATTTTTCATCCTCGACACTGACGCTAGTGGTTTGAATATCGGTGCCGTTTCGGTTTTAAGCCATAACATATAGAATGGAGCACCAGATCTGGCTCGCCAGCAAAACGTTTATTAAATCCTAGTGAACTTATTGCACCCTTCGATATGAATTTCTGGGTTATTTCCATTTTTTATGCGTCCGTTCAAAAACCTGCTTGTGGGCAGACGCTTTATTTTGCATACGCATCATCACGCACTGTGGTGGTTGCTGTCTTTCAAGGATCCCATGGACTAACTCCCTCGCTGGCAGAAATTCTTACAGGACTTTTACGTTGAGTTCCGGTTCTGACCAGGTCAGAAGCATGGTACTGTAGCTGCCCTTTTTGCTGTACCATAAACTGACACCTCAGAAGGAAACTTACATTCCACAACTGTCAGCGCTATCGTAGTTTCCTGGCCCTCTCGCTTTTCCTGGTTTTCGACCCAAAGCACTGACTCCAATACTGCTATCCTCTATCACCATTTAACTCGGGACCTTTGAAACCCAGCGAAAAAGACATTCGAGTCTCTAGGGAAAATGCGTGCATGCTTTTTTTAGAATTTATATTTGGTTAGCACCAGCAAGGCAATTGCTAAACAAACATTATAAACGAAATAACGAAATGAAAATATGTACAGATAAAATTTACAAATACTTAATAAATGTAGACAGAACTTGTCCTGCTAGGTCGACAGTTACCGATGTTGTGAAAGTTTTGGTGAACTAGAAAAATTGGCAGTAAAGAAATTCTACATTAAAAATGAAGGCAGAGCTCAATAAGCCTTCATTTTTGAATAGAAGGTAGGACAAAAAGCTGCTTAGAAAAATAAGGTCAGATGGAAGAAAAGGGTAATAATACAGAAGCATTTCAGAATGAGATAATGAAACGTCGAGATGATTCGTTCTTGATCACTTCGGCCTATGAAACAAAATCTCACGAAAATGCGTCAATGAACTTAGGATCCGCATCTAAGGATCCATATTTGAATTATGATGATGATGAGTATCCAAAGAAACGGCAGCATTTTAGACTGTGGACCACCGAATGTGTACTTCCGAATGACTTCATCGTTTGGATGACTGGTGATATTAGGAGACATCATAGTTCAAAGGCGACTCAAGGTAGCGAAAATATAGTGTCAAGAGGGTCAATTAAATTCCCCATGATCCTTTCTCCGAGTCATGGGGAAAGCTACTGGTAAAAGAGGATGAAAATAAAAGGGTAATAGAATCAGTGTTAAGATAAATGTGCAGTCTTTGCTTGAATGCAGATAGACTTGTTAATGGCCTAATTTCAATTTGAAAGTAACTCCAAAGTAAACTATACCCAGAAGCAAAGAGAGAACGTTTACACGAGGAGGATGCAGGGGAGGTAAAATTAGGGCAGAATTTCTTAGGATATAAGGAATACTAACAGGAGTAATGACAGAAAACTTGGGCTGAGTAAAGCTAGTATTTAAGTCGGAAAAGGAGACAAAAGCCTTCTTTCCAGTCTCCTGACCCCAAGACATATGAGTTTCGTTAGCTGGCATCTTGTTGAGTAGGAAGTAGTTGAAAAGAGTTGGAAACTGGAGTTTTTATGTGAGATGTCTTTGGACATTTTTAATTTTTTAATTACTCGGTTCATTCATTAAACTTAAGTAAGGACAGGCATCGTTCGGTCGTAGAGTTAGATAAGGAATAAAAACATTTGAGGTCATCAATATAAATAAAAGATTGAAAATGTTTAACTATCGATGTAAAGATCATTTATATACAGTAAGAACAACAAAGGACCGAATACGGTACCTTGAAGGACACCACTAACAATCGGGATAGCACTTGAATATGAGGACACCACTAAAACTTTTGGTATTCCATCATGTAGGTATGATCTAATAAAGTCAGTAAGGGGACTACGAAATCCTATAGCTTCTAGTTTAACTAGAAGTCGTCAATCAGGCACTTTATCGAATGCCTTACTAAGATCAAAATAGATAACTACTACAGATAGATGACTATTACGAAGAGAGGTTAGTATATTTAGGAGAGACATGTGGCAGGTTTCACCAGAGTGGTCCGGTAAGAAGCCGTGTTGGGAAAAGTTGATAATTTGATTGCTTGTGCAAAAATCCGTGCTTTGTGTTTGATTAGTTTTTGAGGAGTTTTAGCAAGAGAGGGCGTTTTATGAACACCGCGATATTTATGAATGTCCGAGCAGGAATCAGGTTTAAAAACTCGTATTTACAATAGAAGTTTTGTAACAATCGGGGAAGAAACTATTTTCGAGATATACAATGAGAATAATTTGCTTAGTAAAGGTGGCTAATCCATTTACTGTTAAATACGTGAGTTTGGAATGTCATCATTTCCAACCGAATGTTAATTTTTAGGTGAGCTATTTCTTTTTGAATACGTGAAGGCGAGAAATAAATGATTGTAAGTAGTGAATTTGAAAGCAGAGGAATTGTGGGATTTGGGCTAGGTTCAGTGGTAAAGTGGGTCAGCATAAAAACGAATTTAACAATTCTGCTATGCCCAAATCGTCAGTAACGAATTTTTTGTTGCAGTCAAGTAATGGCGGAGTTACATTCAGACACTTTGCCGATGACCGAACATGGAAGATTTGTGCAACAGATTTAGATGAATTGCCATCACTTAGTGCCCGAGACTCCCTACGTTTATTTCTCGCTAGCCTTATATACGATGCTGATTCAAATATTTGTGCAATCCTTAAATGAACTGACAAAGAGCTTTTAGATGAATCTTTGAAGTTGCTTTCGTAATTTTTCAAGTCTGTTTTGGAGAAAATGGGGAACAGTTAAAGAAGCTGTATTTTAATGAAAAATCTTAAACGGGATAAAAGACTGGATTTTTTCTGTGAGGCTCTGCAATAGCTCACGGATAAAGTTTGGATCATTGATTAAAAATATGCTATGCTAATCTAGAGCGCTAACGAGATTATTTATTAATTCATGGGTTGTGTTAGCAAAGTCGAGGTTATTGCATTTAACCTCAGGCTTCGTACGAAGGGGGACTGGAAATCAGCAGTGAATTATTGCGTGATCACTTGTGAATAGATCAAGACGGAAATTCATAAAGAGAGGGTGGACATCATTTGTAAAAATTAAATCTAAAATGTTTTCATTTCTGGTAACTGATCTGACCAGTTGGGAGATGTTTGAAAAGTTAATAGTATTGACCAATTTCTGATGTTTTGGTAGAGAGGAATTTGCCTGCAAGTCAATGTCTGGCAGATTAAATTCGTCTACGATTATTTTGAGATCAAATTGAGTCTCTGCAACTTTTTCAAATAGATCACAGAGCTCACTTCCATTGCGAGAATATCACGGAGGATTAAAGACACAGCCATTTACCGTTTTATTGTGCGGGAGGATGACTGAATCAAAGCATACATTTCCAGAAAAAGATGAAATGCTCAGCTGAAAAGGGAAATGTACAAACGATGACTTAAATATAAAGGAGGCAACCACCGCCATGTTTTTCAGCGTGGTCTTGTCAGTACAAATTGAAATTATCTATAGCACGCATCGAGTCAGAAATAAGAGAGTGAGCCCAGGATTCAGTGATGCACAGCACATCTGGATCATGCTCGAAGGCTACTTTTCTAAGCTCAGCCATCTTATTAACAACTGATCTCGCATTGAGTGAAACTAAGCTGAGCGTGACGCTCACCAGTATTTAAAAAAATGATATTTTGGTGGCGGAGAAGAAAACTGGAAAGAAGAAACGAAAGGTAGGAAACAAAATTGCTCTGGTCTACAATTTTTCGAAATGTTACTGTTAAAAGAATTGACATTATTGTACACCGGCATATTTGGATGAAAACCTTGGAAGGGGAGGCTATATTTTATTTTATTTTATTTATTTATTGCCAGTTTACAGGCAAGGTCAAAAAATGTACAGTAAAGGGTCAAGCTGACAGTGAAAAAACTCCTGATCGTTGTTTCAGGTGTTTTCGGGAAAAAAAACTGCACCTTATTGAGTAATTAAAGTTCTGGGAAAAGATGCGTTAAGACAGGTGCCCGGTGAAGAACCTCTCCATTCAGTGTTACGGATCCGGTATTCTGCACCAGCAGGTATGTCGGCGAGCGGCTGTTCGCTGTCGACTGAGAAATAAGCCAATTGAAGTCTGCAGAGCCAGTTATATTGTCCTCAGCATGAAGACCGGCACAGGATTCAGAGTCCGTGAACGCCATCAGAACCGAAGAGAGCTTCAACAGAGTCAGCACCCAAAAGTTTTGGAAGGTGTCCTGAATGTAGAAAACTAGTGACAGTTCGCGTAAACAAGGGATAGCTTTGCTGAATTTTGATACTTCTAGGTAGCTTATTCCAGATTTCTATAGCAGTTACCGAAAAAAACTGTCGGAATCTAACTGTGCGTACCAAAGGAAGAAATATAAATACATCTCGATGACTGGTGCGCCAAGAGTGGTCGAGGTGCCTCAGAGATGTAAGGGGGTTAAATGTACGACTGTTTAGAAGTTTAAACAGTACAAATAGTCTCTTCTGTAATCTGCGAAGCAACAGCGGGTCAATGTTTGTAAGCTCACAGCGTTGTTGGTAGGACAGGTTTCGGTGTTCTGAATAGAAAAATCTTTTTTTGTAAAGAAGTGCTGGACTGATTCTATCTTCTTTCGTTCACTAGCGTGCAGAAGACTAAATAGAAACGAGCAGTATTCCAGACTAGGCCTGACATACATTTTATAGAGGCTGATTCTAATTTTGACGGTTTTAAAATTTCTGAGAATAAACCCAGTAGTTTGGCGTGCTTTCGAGACAATCAGGGCGCAGTGCTCTGACAGATTAGGACTACTAGAGTGTATGATATGCCCAGATCCTTTATAACTCCGGGCACGTTTAGATCGTGGCCGTCTATGCTAAGGTGGGTCTGATGGTTGTCGCCAATAACCATAAAGGAGCACTTTTGCCAAGAAAGTGAGAGGCGCCATTTGCGACACCACTGAGCGAAGGCCTGAAGATCCGTTTTTACGAGCTCAAGCACGATGTTGCGATCAACCGGTTTATATCGATAGGCAACTTTTAAATCGTCAGCGTACATAAAGGGCCTACCATACTGAAAACAATCAGGAACATCGTTGACAAAGAGGCAAAATAGAAGCGGGCCGAGCACGCTGCCCTGAATAACTCCGCTCCTCACATGCGTGGGAGTTGGAGATAACATCAGAAATTTTAACCCGTTGTGCGTGAGCATTCAAATAGGAAAAATATTAAGTTCAGAAGCTTGTTACCCTGCTATGCCGAAGGAGGCAAGTTTCAGCAGTAGGAGATCATGGTCAACATGATCAAAAGCCTTAGTGAAATCGAAGTAAACGGTGTAAATTGCAAACCACTGTCTCTAGATTGTAGCACATGATCGAAGAAAGAGAGCTGGCAAGTGTCACAAGACCTTTTTTCAAGAAAACCATGCTGAGCCGCATTAAGTAGGTTATTTTCTCTTAGGTGACACGTCATTTTGTCTTTGATCAAGGTCTCGAAGATCTTCGAGACTGCTGGTAGTGTATTTATTGGCCTAAAGTCGTCAAATGACGTAGGTCGGCCGTGTTTCGGAAAAGGCAGTATGTGCGATTCCTTCCATAAAATAGGGAAAGTTTCACTTTCAAGAGCAAGATTAAATATCTTTTACAGAAGGGACGGAAAAATATCGTTTGCATCCGCCTTTAGAACGCTGACCGGGACGCCATCTGGTCCTGGACTGTAAGATTGACGAAACGCCGAATGGCTACGGTCACGTCCCAGAGGAGTAAAAGTTATGGTTTCGAGGACGTTACCGGTCCAAACCCGGATGTTAGGAAAGGGGGCGACAGTATGTTCACTAAAGGTTCTAGACAAGAAAGCATTGAAGCTATCAGCAGTCAACTTAGCGTCAGCTATTGGGTTTCCTAAGGCATCTCAAAGTACGGTGTGCTGCGTTTTTCTCTGCGCTTTTACTGTGCGCGAAAAGAGCTTCGCAACATTTAACGAAGGGTTTTCGGCAAACGTAACCTCATCGGCTTGTCGTTTTTCGTCAGACAGCCTCTTAGCCTCTTTAAAGATTTCCTGGATCAAGGGCAGGACGGAGGTGTCATTTTTTAGATGAAAACGACGGGAGAGTCTACGCAGTCTACGGCGGAATGATAAAGGGAGGTAGACTTCATCCTTGACATTAATTATTTTCTTACGGGGAACAAAACGAGAAATGAGTGAACCTAGAACTTTGTCAAAAGTATCAGTACAAACATTCACATCCGAACATACAAAGAAGTTAGTCCAGTCATGGGAATTTAGGTGTGTTAGCAATTCCCTCATATTTTCTGATCTGAAATCACGGAAAAAGCTATATTTTTTGGAAAACATTTTAGCAGCCTCTAGTTCTAGTGTAGAAAGAACTATAGTATGATCAGAATTCCCAAGTGGATCTAAAGGTGACACTGACGAGGGCTGACAACCTCTACAAAAAATAAGATCAAGTATGTTTGATCCTCGGGTGGGAAAAATCAACTACCTGGTCCCACATGCCTATATCTATGGCCTCAAGTAGGTCTTCGAACTTTGCAGGACCGGAAGTTGGAAACCAGTGAACTTCAGGAAGATTGAAGTCACCTGCAATCAAGCAGTACTTCAGATTTAAGTCAGCTGCAGCGTGAAATGCCTGCGAGAGACAAAGATCGTAATCCTCGCTGGCATTGGGTGGGCGATAGACACTACCAACGAGTAAAGAGTAGTTATCTTTTAGAACTACTCGGAGCCAACAGCTCTCCTCTACCACGGTAAATTGGCGATAGTCCAATGGACAAAATGTAAGTGGTTGCCTAACAAAGATACAGCTTGTTGCGTGGGAAAGCTAGGGGTGGTATAGAAATGAGATTTTGAGGGCAGTTAGCATAAATTGGTGGAAAACGTGCATTTGAAAAAGGAATAAATGATTTTGAAAAGCTGATAACATAATTAGAAGGGTTAATTATTTGAGGATTTCTGGCACTTTTGGGTTGGGAAAGATGCTAACGTTAGCGTTCGCATCTATTTTATATGCTGAGGGGTTAGCAGGTTTCCCATCGGTAATTACATAACTGATTTTTATGCCTGGCTTAGGCATTGATTCAGATTTGCTAGGAGTTTTCTTAGGTAAACTAGATTTCGCAGCTATAGCAGGCATGGTTTGCTTGGGATGAGAAAGAATTGGCGTTGACACGATTTAACTCGAACCAGGAACAAGGTTAATGGGTAAAGATTCAGCTGGAATCGAAATTCCTGTCGATCCTGAGGGCCGGGGGCTTGCATTAGCTAGAGGACAAACATCTGAGATAACTTTTCGTATTGAAGGTGTAGACTAAGGCTTCTCGTTTGCTTATGAGGGTTAAACCCTACGTTCCATTGACTCGGTGGCAACATCTTAGTGTTGGAGTTGATAGCTTGTTCATTCTTAACTCTTCCTCTAGTCAATTACACCCCGTAGTAACAGGTTTTTTTAAATTAATTCTCTCCTCACTTACCTTCATACAGAATTGGGCTATTGCTCCCAATGCCGTGATGAGCCGATGGTCCGCATTAGCTTTTGGTGGCTGCAACTACGCTCTTCCGTCCTTTCGATTTCATGCATGCTGTAATTCGTTTGGCTCATTCAAACCACCCATCCATGTCCCATGTATGCCAATGCAGTCCATTACTTCGGGGTTCCCCAGTAAAAGATTCAGTACCAACATCATCGATCCACTTCCCAATTTGATGCAAAGATTCGAATACATCCTCTTTATGGTCAAATATTTCACTAAATGGGTCGAAGCCGTTTCCCTCCTCCGTCCAAATGCCATGTCTGCCGCGAACGCTATAATTCGTTTGTGGATAAATCGCTGGTGTCTCACTCTCTCACTGTATTGGGAATGTATAAACACCTTCGAATCCCGGTTATTTAAGGGCATCTGTGAGATCCACGAGATTCGCACAACCATTAACCACCCTTAAGAAAACTGTCTCTTTGCATGGACGAACCGTACGTTATGTAGCCTTCTTCTTGTTTGCTCCAGTAACGGTCATGAACATGACCGTGTTGTATACATATCCCTCTGTCTCCCAGCCTATCGGAATTATACTCCCTCCCAAAAGGTGTTCACTCCCCATTACCTTTGGACCGGGTTTCAACTTTGATTGCCGGTCAACCTTCGGTAACCATACTCATTACGAATTCAACCACCTCGATGGATACGCTACCTGCCTGTGCGAGACTATCCATCCAGCAGTCCGCAATGCCCTTAGAAAGTACTTTCTTCACTAAAAAGAGCAATATTATGGTCATTCCTTGGTCGTTAGAAACGAAATCGGTGACCTCGTCATGTACAACAAGTTTTCCCACCCTCATGGAAGCTCCGCAAACTTTTGTTAACTCTGGCCCGCACCAATTGTTGTTCTAGGTATCCCATACCTAAAGCCTTCTTTCCCTGTGTTACTGTAACGGCCAGTGATCATCCTCTTTACAGCACATTTTGACAAACTTTAAGTTTACCGTGCCGTACCCGTTTTGTTCCCCTGAATTTCTTCCCATCCTGTCCGCGGACTTAGTCCCCGCTTGCCATAGAGGTCACCTTACCCTCCCATTTTTGACGATTCCAGCGCTGAGGACAATGCTGCATCCTCAACCGTGCTTTATAACAGACGCACCCAGGACGCGTGTTGTTGTAACGAAAAATTATCTCAGCTAGTTTTCGGTTTTTAGAAGCCAATTGCACGCATCGTCGTGCAGACAGCACTTTGATTACGAATCCGCGATAAGTTCAGGTTCGCCGATCCTGACCTACTTTTGTTGCGTTTCCTCATTACGTTCTCACCTTGTTCCGTTGTTAATAATCTCTTTTTCTTCTATATATTTTTACTATATGTCATGTCAAATATGCCGACTACCTTTGACTCTGCTCGAACTGATATTCATGAACATTTCGAAAATATCATTGAACAGACGACAGCTGCGGCGATAAAACCCGCGCAAGCATCTACTATTTACTGCCAGATTTCTTCAACACTTCACCACTCTGAGGCTATAGCTCTCTTTTGAACTCTTTTGATACTATTCTGATGTAAAACTGTTGAGATACGCTTGTATTTTATATTTAAAATGCGCCCTCAGGAATGTTTTGAGAGCCTTAAGTAGGAGATACTCACCAAAATCCACACAGGCTCTCCTGCTGATGTGCAATATACCCATTGGACTCTGCCGCTCTCCAAGAATGAGAGGATGGTTTTAAGGATATCGTCGTTAGCACACCAAAGTGTTTTTGCATTTCAACTTCTTACAGGATTGCGCCGTTGAGATAGATAGAGTGTACCTTTTGCTGTTGTTGAATAAGGCTGGGTTGCCTAGGCAAAGTTCTACATAACAATTGCCTTTGAACCGCAGAAGGCAACGGTTCGACCACTCCGCCAAGTGATTTATTTTGATCTGCAGTACATCTTTGTCAGTATGGCTACATTTTCATGTCTTCAGCAAATATTGCTGATCCACCGTTCAAATCTCTTACACAATCGTCCACGCTTATAAGAGCAGAATTGATTTCAGGACTGAACCCTGCGAAAACCCCATTACGACCTCCGCAGAACTTGACTTCTATTTATTTAATTATTTCCAGTTTAAAGGCAAGGGAAACTTGATAGAGAGTAAAGGATCAAACTGACAGGGAAAAAACTCCTGATCGTTCTTTTAAGTGTTTTTTTCAGGATAAAAAACTGCAGCCCATTAAATGATTAAAGTTCGGGACGGGGAAGAGTTGACACAAGTGCAAGGTGTTATTGATCCGGCATGCTGCACAAGGTAAAGTTTTTCGGCGAACGGTCATAGATCCGATACGTGTTATAGATCCGGCATGCTGCACCAAGTAAGGTTTGTCAGCGAACGGTTACTCGCTGTCTACTGCGGAATCAGCCTATTACAGACTGCATAGCATCAAATCCTCAGCATGAAGCCTGACACAGTGTTCAGATTCGGCGATTGCCATCAGAGCGGAAGAGAAATTTCACCGAGTCAGCACCCAAAACTCCTGAGAGGTGTCCTCAATGTGGAAAACTTGATAGTTCCCTTTTTAAAAAGGATACTTTTGTTGAATTTTGATAATTCTGGATAGCTTTTTTCACAATGCTATGGCGTTAACTGAGAAACACTGCTAATACATAACAGGAAAAAAATGACATCTCATTGACTGGTGCAACAAGGGTGGTCGAGCTGCCTCCGAGTATAAAGGGCGTTAAACTTTTGACTGTTTAAAATTTTAATCAGTAAAAATATTTTCTTCTGTAAGCTGCCAAGCCTTAACGGGTCAAGGTAAATAAGCTCACAGCGTTTTTGCTAGGACAGGTTTCGGTGTTCTTAATGCTGGACCGCTTCTTTCTTATTCCGTTCCCTGGCTACAGAAGGCTAAATAGAAATCAGCAGTCTTCAAGACTGGTCGCACGTACATTTTTTAAAGACTTGTTCTAATATTGACGGTTTTTAAATTGCTGAGAATAAACCCAGTAGATCGGCAGGGTTTTGAGGCAATCAGAGCGCATTGCTCTGACAGATTAAGACCACAAGCATAAAATATATCAGATCATTTATAACTTCGGTTCCATTTAGGTCATGACTGTCTTTTCGTAGCTGGGGCTAATGATTGTCGCCTACAACCATAGCGTAGAATTTGCGCCAAGAAAAGCTAACGTGCCATGTACAACGCCACTGAGTGAACACCCGAATATCTTTTAATATATCTCAAGCACGATGTTGCAATCAGCCGGTTTATATGGATAGGCAACTGTTTAAATAGTCAGCGTATATAAAAGACCTACCATACTGAAAAATAATCAGGACAATCGTTGAAAAAAGACAAAATAAGATCGGATCGAGCTCACTGCCCTGAATAACTCCGCTCTTCAAATGTGTGGTGTTGGAGAAAACGTTGACAATCTTAACTCGTTGTGTGCATTCATCCAACTAGTAGTTCATTTAGTTCCGACGCTTTTTTACCTATGCCTAAGGAGGCAAGTTTTAGCATGAGGAGGTCATGATCAACATGATCAAACTGTTGCCTCTAGATTTTTGCATATGATCAAAGAAAGTGAGCTGGCAGGTTTCAAAAGATCTTTTTTCAAGGAACGCATGCTGAGCCGCATTTAAGTAGGTTGTTATCTGTTAGGTGATGCATCGTCTTGTGTTTGATCAGGGTACCCAGATCTTCGAAGCTACGGGAAACAAATTTATTGACCTTACGTCGTCAAATGCGTTGATCTGCCATGTTTGCGTATAGGCAGAATTTAAGATTCCTTCCATAAAATAGGAAAGGTTTTGATTCAAGAGCAAGATTAAATATATTTCACAGTAGGGAAATATAGCATTTTCATCTGCCTTAAGAACGCTGTCAGGTGCAGCATCTTGTCCAGGACTGTAAGATTGACGAAAACTCCGAATGGCTACGATCGTGTCCCAGAGGGTTAACGTTATGGTTTTGAGGACGATACCGGTCCAAATTTGGATGGTTGGAAAAAGAGTAACCGAATGTTCAATTAAACTTCACGACAAGAAAGAATTGAAGATATCGGCTGTCAAATTAGATTCAGTTATGGAGTATCCTAAGGCGTCTTGAAGTATGAGGTGCTCTGTTTTTCTCTGCGATTTTACTGTGCGCGCAAAGAGGTTCAACCATTTAACGAAAGGTTTTTGGGAAATTTGACGTTACTGGCTAGCTGTTGTTTCTTCAGACAGCCTATGAGCCTGTACAAAAGTTTGGTTGGATCAAGGGCAAGTCGGGCGTGTCGTTTTCTTCGATGAAAACGCCGTAAGAGTCTACGTTATCAACGGTTGAATGATTAAAGCGAGATAGAAGTCTTATTTGATATTTATTTTTTTCTTACGGGGAAATAAACGAGAAATGAGGGAATCTAGAACTTGGTACAGTGTATCAGTACAAACATTCACATCAAAACCTAGAAGGAAGTCCGTCCAATCGTGAGTATTAAGATGAGACAGTAATTTCCCCATATTTGCTGTTCGGAAACCACGGAAATAAAACTATATTTTGCAAAATATTTCGTCAGCCTAGAATTCTAGTGTAAAAAACTATAAAATGGTCATAACTCCCAAGTGAGTCTATAGGTGACACTGAAAACCGCTGACAACCTCTACAGTCATTGCTCCTCAGGTGGGAAAATGAACCAATTGAAATAAGGTCATTAACTATTCTATCTGCATTCAAGCGAAGACTGCACATTTATCTTAACACTGATTCTAATAACCTTTTATTTTCCTCATCTTTTCCCAGTAGCTTTTCTCCATGACTCGGAGAAAGGACCATCAGGAATTTAAGTGACCCTCTTGAAACTATATTTTCGCTACCTCGAGTCCCTCATGAACTATGATGTCTCCTTATATCACCAGTCATCCAAACGATGAAGTCATTCGGACGTACACATTCGGTGGTCCACAGTCTAAAATTCTGCCGTTTTGTTGGATACTTACAATCATCAGAATTCAATTCTGGATTCTAAGATGCTGAGGCCTTAAGTTTATTGAACCATTTTCGTGAGATTTTGTTTAATACGCCTTATTGATCAAGAACGCATCATCTCGACGTTTCATTATCTCATTCTGAAATGCAACTGCATTATTACCCTACTCTTCTACCTGATCTTATCTTCCTTGGCAATTTTTTTCTCTGCCCTCTATTTCGAAAATGAAGGCCTTTTCAAATTCTGCCTCCATTTTAAGGTAGGCGTTTTTTCACTGCCTATTTTTCTAGTTCACCATTTAATTTTAAAACATCGCTAACTATTGACCTAGCAGGACAAGTTATGTCTACATTATTTAGTATTTGTACATTTTATCTGCACACATTGTCATAACTTTATTTTGTTACTAATATTTTTTAAACAGTGCCTAGCCGGTGCAAACCAAATATGAATTCTAAATTCTACAGTGTCCCACATGCCGATATCTATGGCCTCAAGTAAGTCTTCGATCTTTGCAAGACCGGATGGTGGAAACCATTAAACTTCAGGAAGATTTATGTCACCTGCAATAGAGCAGTACTTCCTATTAAAGTCAGCTAAGGCGCAAAATGCCTGTGCGAGACAGAGATTGTAATCCTCACTGGCGTTGGGTGGGCGATGGAGACCTCCAACAAGTAAAGAGTAGTTATCGTTTAGAACAACTTGGAGCCAACAGCCCTCGTCTACCGCGGTAAATTTTCGATAGTCGAATGGCAGAAATGTAAGTGGTTACTTAACATAGGTACAGCTTCCTTCACCACGGCTCTTGTGTCGAGCATTCCGAATGTAGACGTATCTAAGAATAGAGAGTTCAGCGCTGGCTCACAGGGTGTTGCCAGTGTCTCTGTAAATAGTACAGTGCACGAAACCTGGTGCTGATCACCAGTGAAATTTTTTTGACCCATCTGATGAAATTACTTCAGATCTAGTTGTTCTAGACTTTTGTGGCAATGCTGGTATGGCAGGGTGTCGAAAACCTTTTGACAGTCAATTAAGGTATTGTGAAGCATTTGCTTAGCATATAGAGCTGGTGCGCCTAACACTTGGGTGATTGCAGCAAAGTTTTTCCTGCAGGCTCTTTCTTTTCAGGAGTTAAACGCAGTAGCTTCCGATTGACATGAATTTTTCCAGAGTAAAATGATGTTTAAAAAGCATTCACAGAGGTACATGAAGTTAAATATACGAGTTCTTTGAGAAGCTTGGATATAATCTAGTCTGGACTTGGGGTTTTAAACTCTTTTTATTGCTCTTATTACCTTCACAGACGACTCTCTGAAAACGCGATAAGGCACATGCTTGGAGTTTGTATGTAGTCTGCGGAAAGACAAAGGAACTTAGCGTCCTTTTTACAGACTTCAGTTCAGTTCAGTATTCAATTCAATTCAATTTATTCAGGGAAAATAGGCATGGGTTTTTGAGTATTATGTTGGTTACGTGACAATGTTTGTATTATACAGAGAAACCATGTGGTTTGCGAGATTTAAAAGGCGATCATAAAATATGAAAAGTGGTGCGTAAGCCTCGAGGGTTACGTTAAATTTCTAATGGCTCCAGCTCATTTTTGGAACATCAAAACTGTCAAGGTTCCTTTTAAACCATTTCAGCGATTGTGACATCACAACATCTATAGGGAGGGAATTCTATGGTTTGACCACTCTGACATAAAAGAAGAAACTTGCGCACATCCAGTCTCACCTGCTGGACGTGCAGTTGTAATGGGTGACCTCGGAGCTGGGTCATAGCAGCAAATTCAAAGAAGTCCGAGAATTCCAGGCAATAATCCAATCCCTTCACAATGTTAAATGTCTGCAGGAGATCCCCGCGTATTTGCGTTTAAATCGAAGGGAACAGATTAAGATTCGTTAGGTGGGTTGGATATGGCAAGGAGCTTTGACCTCTAACCATTTTGGTGGCTCCCCTTTGTACTCTTTCATGACAGTTCTGATTTTGAACTGTCCAGTGTCTGCAGGCTTGTACAGCATATTCCAAATGCAGCCTTACGAATATTCTGAAAATCTAAGCGAAGAGATCTTCATCGAAATCGAAAAAGGCTCGTTTGATGGCATTCAACACAGCCATTGCACTCTTGACCACTTTCGAGCGGTGAGAGGATGGTTTTGAAGTTGTGGTCATCAGCACACTAACGTCCTTTTAGGTTTTCACATCTTGTAAGTCTTCAACGTCAAGAAAATAGCTTCTACCGTCAGAAGAGCTGGATGGGAAGCCTAAGCGAATGTTTGTACACTTATCGACGTTGAACCGCAAAAGCCAATGATTTGACCATTCCTCTAACGAAGTTAGGATGATCTGTAGTTCATCTGCATCGGAAGGGCTCTGGATTACATTCCAGATTTTCATATCGTTATGACAAATTACTGCTTCACAGTCCAGATCCCTGACACAATCGTCCACGCATATTAGGAACAGTATTAACCGTATAACTGAACCCTAAGGAACCCTACTCTCCACCGCAGCAGACCTTCACATCTCTTGGCCGATGCACACAACCTGACACTGACCCACGAGGAATTTTTCGATCTACTTGAGGAGGTAACCTCTGATTCCAATTCTTTGTAGCTTGTATAACATTCTCTGGTGCGGCCAGTGTCGAAGGCTTTCTGAAAGTAAATGAAGGCCATTTGAACCACGTGTCTATCTTCAAGTTTTTCGGTTCAGCTCTGAAGAGATTGTAACAACTTTCTTGTGCATGTTCTTCCTTTTCGGAACCCGTGTTGACAAGTTGATAACAAATTATGAGTCTCTAGGAATTTCAGCAAGTTTCTCTTGATGATACTTTTTATAGCCTTGCCAAGGATGTATGTCAAGCTTATGGGCCTGTTGTTTTTTCACTGACGCCCTGCTACCGCTTTTTTACAAGGGAGTTATATGTGCCAGCTTCTAATCGATAGGAGAGTTCCAGAATCAAAAGACTTTTAAAAAGAGCACTGATAGAGGTGCAAAAAGTTCGTTCGTGCGTTTTTACAGAAGTTTAGTTGGTAGCTTATCCGGTTCAGGAGATTTAGACTCTTTTAGCTCCTTTAATACCCTTCGGATCAGCAATTCTGCGAATGGTATGTGGCTAAAGCTTGCAATCGGCAGGTTTTAAAGAAATAAATTGTATATTTAAAGGCCAAGAGGGCCTAATCATTCCAAAATTATTATTTCGTTATAAATAAGTACAAATGGATTATTGCTGCCCTGTGTGAGCAGCCATATGAGAAGCAGAAATGAGTAGTTTGGTAGGCATATCCGATTCAGAATGATTTGCCATTTATAAAACAAAAGTCAACAAACGTTGGCATATACGGTGAACTAGAAAAGAAGCAGTAAAAAATAAACTACGGTTAAATCAGAGGGGGAGTTCAGCAAGCCGCCAATTTGTAAAAAACAGTTAAAAAAACTGCTTCTCTTAAAAATTAATAGCTAGAGTTGATGGGATTGGTACGATGCAATGGGATAGTATTTAGATTTTGCTGAATATGTATGAGGATTCGGAACGCTCCTTGTCGGGTGACAGATAATATAACAGTCAGAACTACTGTTTATAACCACCATGGAGTTGAGAAAGGGCGAACTCATCGTGGACAACAGGGTCGAAACGAAGAGGGGAAAGTAGAGGTCACGAGATCATCAACGAGATGTGACCTTGCTGACTGGATAGTCTAAAAACAAAGAGGCGAAACCATCAGAACCCGTCTTGATCATCAACTGATCCTGAAGACCATCGTCAGGGTTGCAAAATCGGAGGAATATCTCAAGGTTGTCAAGAGATGTCGATGCTAGTTTAAAAGCAGGAGACGAAGAATTGAACGCGAAGATTTACTCTGCATAGGATGAGGGAAATATTTTAGATACCAATATAATATCAAGGGAATTGCCTCAAATCCAAAA